>BQNB010025889.1:0-59154 GCA_026074375.1 Tanacetum coccineum
CCCCATTGTTACCATTCTGCTGCTACCTAATTTTGGGGGTGTTACACTCGACAAAACACACAAGTATGGATTAGGTACTTGTATGGCTCTCTTGCGAAGATGTGTTCATTTCCGTAGAATGATAGATGAGAAGATTAGAACACTTTGATGTTTAGACTTAGAGGATTAGAGAAGAGAAAAGAGAGGAAAAAATATTTGTAAGAGGTGAGGAATACAAAGGCCAAGGGTGGGTATTTATAGGCCAAAATCTCAAATTGTTAAAAAACAATTCGAGTCTGGCGCGCTGTCCACGCGTCAGCGCGTAGCCAGCACGCCAGATTCCCTATATTGTTTTTCTTCGGGATCTTAGCATTTTAAATACCCGCTCTTGTTAAATCCCCAATTGTACTTCACACTATGACCTTCAATCATTCTTATGCTCAAGGTCAACCAACTCAAATAGATTTGATAAAATGTTTGTGAAGTATTAAAATCGTTTTGCTTATCCGATAAAGTAAAGATAGAAAAGAATTATCAGAAGGGGTATTTTAGGTATTCCTCAAATGTGTAACTAGCCTAGTTGGGATACAACTAAAGATAGAAAGGGCTAGTTAGGAACCAAGAGAATATTTTAGGAATATTCTTTGCTTGGTGAGAAAGGGAGGAGAATTTGAAATTTGAATTTCAAATCTTTGAAGCACATGTTGGATAAGAATGAAGGATGGGTAGGCAATGAGTTATCATGAGGTGACATGATGTGATGGAATGGAGCCTCTCAAGCTTGTTTGAAATGGAGGGTTGAGATATGAAGAGTGCACTTGGTTAAGTGGCATGATCAAGGGTGATAGAGAGGTTGTGTTTGTTATGCGAGTGGGAATTGAGAGTTTGTGAGATAAGTTGTGTTTGTTTGAGATTAAGCATCAATCCAATGGTTGAGAATAGAATGAGGGAGTTTGGATTGATGATGTGGCTTGATCAAGGGTAGAGGTGAGAGTGTGTTTGTTGTGTTTGTTATGTTTGTTTGAAAAACAATCCAAAGGGTTGAGAAGAGAAGAGTGGGAACTTGGATTGATGACATGGCTTAATCAAGAGTGGGGATGATAGAGTGTGTGTGCAATTTGAATTATGTGGAGAAGAAGATGAATAGTGGATATGTGGTGGATAATGTTTTAAAAAGATATGGAAGATATTGGTAGGGAATGTTGGAGACACAAAGGTGCAAGAAGTACACGATAAGGACATTATGTAAGGAATGTGAGTTGACATTGTTGGGGATAAGATTTATGGTTTATTTGGCGAAGGGTTACGTGTAGGAAGGTTGTTTGTGTTTAAAGAGTGTTTAGGAGGATAAGTATCAAGTTGATGATGTTTAAGAGTGAAATCAAAGTATTGATTTGGGTTAATAATCACATTGTCAATAAGAGAGAAAAGAGTGAACATATGTGATCATGGGATGGTTTAAGGAAGAAAGTGTTTTGAGTGTGTGTGAAAGAAATAAATCACGTGTTGGGTAAGAAGGTTAATCAAGTGATTAGATAGAATGGGTTGTAGGAGTGTGTAGAGGAAGTGAGGACTTGTACATATGAGGAATACATGTGAGTTTGTAAAAACATTTATATGTTAAGGAAGTGTGAAAAGTCAAAGTATAATTAACTTTCAAAGACCACAAACTCAATTAGTCATTTAGACTTTAATCCAAGATAATCAACATTGGATTTGATCACTAATCATCTTGATGTAAATAAGCTACCACAATTTTTTTCACAACAATCATCACAACCGCAATATTTTTCACAACAACCATCACAACCAAAATATTTTCCACAACCATCATCACAACCACAATTTAAAGTACCACAAGCCAAAGAACCCCGTGAAGCTAAGCATAAACAGAAAAGGACGGGGAAACAACAACCCGTTGTCAATTTGGACGAGGACGATGAAGATGATGAAATGGCATCAAGGCGATCGATTACCCGTTGGAGTAACAACGAAGAAATCTTGCTAGCCGAGTCTTGGATCGAGCACTCGCAGGACGCGAATATCGGAAAAGACCAACACGAAGTATTGGACCTGATTATGAGCGATTTCAACTCGCGAACAACAGCTCCTCGTACCAAAAATATGATGACGGGAAAATGGACCAGGATGCACGGTGATTGCCAACGGTTTAACGGTATTTACAAGCATCTAAATCGCAAAAGCGGAGAAAGTGATGCTGACTTGGTCGAGAATGTAAAAACGGCTTATATCGACTGATATGGTAAAAATTTCTATACCCTCATGTGTGGAATATTTTGAAAAATTACCCGAAATGGGATGCGGCGGAGCCGATTGATGTAGATAATCTCGAAGAGCTGTTTGGTCCTGATCCAAAAGAGCGTCCCGCCGGCAAACAACGGGCCCCGAAAAAGCAAAAATCGGTTGAAACGACAAGCGCCGGGGGAAGCACCGGAGGGAGCACCGGGGGGAGTCAATCGGAGTATGTATCGTCACTTGTTTCTCAGGATTATAGACGTAAATGTGATGCTGCTGAAAAAGCGTACGAGGCGAAGAGAGAAAAGGAACTGGCTATAATGCAGTGTAAAGAGCTGGGGTTTCTCATGATCGATCCTTCGGCGTTCCCGGCAGCAAAACGAGCCATCATTGAAAGAAAACAAGCTGAAATAATGAGAAAATATCCAGACGCTTAATTTAGTTTCGTATTTTTATGTTTTTATGTTTTGTATCGTTTAATTTGTTTACGTTTCGTATTTTTATATTATGTTTAGTATTTTTATGTTTATGCATTGTATTTTTATTTTTAATGAAATAAATTATGTTTGTGTGAAAAATGAAAAAATAAAATAAAATTATGGGTGGTGAGGGCCAAAGTGAAGAAATAGGGGTGTGTTATGAGTGAAGGGGTATTTTTGATTGGGAGTGAAATGCTGATGTAGCAGGTTGTGGGGCCCAAATGAAGAGGTATGGCAAGCCACCATACTCCTTCCTCTAATATATTGTAGCTTTATTTTATTTATTTATGTAATTAATTTTTTTTAAAGGCATAGCTTCCATTAGTGGGCTTCTATTAATAAAGATTCACAATTAGGCTGAACAGATGCTAAGCAGTGGGCTTAACTAAGAGCTAATCACATATCAGCAATTCAGCATGACTAAACGTATAGAGGAATCTCCATTTGGAAAGTAGAGCAATAACTTTTTTCCCTAAAAAAATCATTAAAAGGTTTTATTTCTTCTCACACAACTTAATTATATTATAAATATATATTATAAACCAAAAACTGTTCATGTCAACAGTAGGATTGAATAAAATATTACTTCATCCGTCTCAAAAAGAGTGTCTACAAAAAAAGACAAATTATGATATGTATAATTAATGATAGTTTTGATTGATAAAAAGTCATTTTTAACCTCATACTTAATATATAAATTAGGAATGAGTAATTAATGTATGTTCTAACTATGAGGGTAAAGTAGGAAAACTGGTAATAATTATTTATTATTATTCAAAAATAAAAACTGGACATTTTTTTTGAGACAAACATAAATAGAAAGGTGAACACTTTTTATGGGACGGAGAGAGTATATATTTCACGACTATCAATGTAGAAAGAATTAAAAAAAAATACATATTTCAAAACGCACCCTAAACGTTAACATATTTACGACTTTTTTATATAACAAACTTATTTATCAAACTAGCAGGGTACCCGCGCAATGCGGCGGCGGGTACCCTGTGACTATATTTTGCGTCGAGCAAATATCATTTGGTTAAATGTTTTTCAAACAAAAATATAAAAACTCTTCGTAGAAAGTACCCACTACTACAAAAAATGGAATAGAGCCCCCCAATTAAAGCCCTTTTATAATGAAAACAGGGCTCTATAAGTCTTTCTAGATTTTTCATGACTAATAAAGCCCGGTTCCCTATCATAAAACATGGCTTTATCACTTATTTCTAATAGAGCCCTGTTTCTTTCATTAACAACATGGCTCTATTCTTGAGCGGGATAATTTCAATTTTTTCAACACCCTAAATTCCTTGGGCAGGATCCTTTCAATTTTTTCAAGGGTTTTGCTAATGGCAGCCCTTAGGGCTGTCTTTAAGAGGATTCTTTTTACTACAATTTAATGTAATAAATGAAATCATCCAATCAAAATCAAATTTTTGTTGTGCATCCGGATTTTTAGGGATTGCATCCATATTTTTCGGAATTGACATCCAATCATAATGATTCAAGGATGACTTTGTAATAAAATTCATTCTCTTAACAACAACTCTAAGGGCTTCCATTAGCAAAACCCTTTTTTCAATACCATAAGCCAAACATAACCACACACATTCACACTCGGCCGCCCTTCCTCCCTCCCTTCACCATTTATGTTCCTAAAGATGTCTGACTATTGGTAAGGCATACCCCTTTCTTTCTTGTATATATAATTAGAAATTCGATTTAATCTTTATGTTTGTGTTTGTATTAGGCTTAATTTATGGATATGTATGTGTTCCTTGTAGGTTTTAGGTTTGTTTGATTTTGTCAAGTTTTGATTTTAGGGATACTCTGTGTGTGTATGTATGTGTCTATATGTGTTAATTTTTTGGGTTAGATTTCAGATTTACATATCTATGTGTCTATAATTACTTTAAGGCTCAATTGAAACTTAAGGTTAATTTTTGACTTAATTGCTTTTATCTTGGTCCCTGGTGTGTTGCATATATAGTAACTTAGTGATTGTGTTGAAATCTTTGCAATAAGCATCCTGCAATTCTTATAGTCCCTTAGAATGATAACATAAGACAAATGATTTGGACCAAATTTTATGCAATAAGTGTTTTGTAACTATTAAGAATAAGCGTTAGTGTACGTTGTTCTTCGAATAGCTTAGTTTGATAAACCAGACGGAGTAGTCGTTCCACCTATGGAGGTAAGTGTCTGCTTTGTTAATTGTTTGGCTATCTACAAAAAGTTCCCATTATCTTTCAAAAGTTTTCACCAAGAAGAACATTAGTGAAAACATAGACACTTTAATCTTACTTTAAACTGTTAAAAGTCTTTAAACTCTTTTTTCTGTTAACTTCAAGTATAAAATTTGATGTTGATTCTTGAAACACATGCTTAAAGAAGTATGTGAACTCACACTCACAGTTTTCATACTTGCATGGAAGAATGTGTTTTGCAAGCTCTTTGAGTTATATATCATGGAGCATGCTATTAATTTGCTAAATATGATTTTCTTTTTATACTACTGGTCCATATAACAAATATAACAACATGGATCCTCAAGTGTTCCCAAGTATGACATATTACATGACTGATTATATTACCTTATTATACAATTTTTTTTATTAATGAACATCTTTGCATGATTACCTTTGCAAGGTTGTTAAGTCTGGATCTAAAGGAAGGTCAAGAAAAGATGCACATACTTGTTATCAATACAATTGATGATGCCATTATTACTAGTAAATTTGTCTCATCAACTATTTTGTTTTTAGTCAATCTCCTTTATGCTTGCTACTAGTACTGTCTAATTATGCATTATGTCAAGTATGCCTCACGTACTATTTGCAATCCTCATAAACTTGTAGAGTTGTACTTCCATAATAAAGATGACACCCAAAAGAACAACTGTTCTCTTAAAAGAAACTAACTTTTAAAGCGTGTGTGTATGATTCCAAGCAAATAAAGAAATCACAAACACATAAAAGAAACTTAATTTAATTGGTATGTTAATTGAGGACAATTTTTTTAGAAAATATTGAATTTTGCTTTGCTACTGCTTTCTTATTGTTTTATCTGCTCTCCGTCCAGTGACTTTTATGTGTTTTTGCATTTTGATTTATACAAGTTTCAATTAGTGGTTTGCTCAGCTTATTAGATCTGTTTGGTCTCTTTGATTGTTCTACCAACATCTCAAATTCTTAATTTGATAGGGTTTACATATTCAAAGTCTATTCATGTGCCAATTTGTATGAAACTCCCTCCAAATGCGGCTGGATGTAAATGCGAAGGAAATTTTATGAATCCAAAGACTTGTGCCTGTACTAAACTTAACGGCGATGATTTTCCATATATACAAGACAGTGGTGCAGGTGAGTATATAAGCCTTGTATTTAATCTGATGTTATGTCAATCTTTCTAGTTCTAAGTATGTCTAAACTATTAGTTTACGCTGTGAAAATTTAGTGACAACAGGGGATGTTGTCACCTGAACCAGCTGCATAGTTGCAGGATGTCAAACATGGTGTCTCAGCCTTTTTGAACTGATTTGGCATCATCATTTTTACCTCACAATTTATTGTATTTGTGTACATTAGTACCCTCCATATTTTTGCTATTGGTTTCATTTGTATTAGTCTTTAATTGTTTTTACATACTAGTTAATTAGTGAAAAGATCCACATGGGAGTTACATATGGAATGGTTTGATTTAAGTAAGATTTCCTATATCACCCATTTTGTTGAGAAGTTATTCATGTACAGGTCCGTTTGAGTTTGGACCGCCAAGATTATGTGTGTGCACAGATTCTCTCTAGAAGATTAGTCCAAGAGTGTTTGTCACTGATACTAATAAGCAGAAAAAGCTGTTTTTTCTTGGATGAGCAAGCTGATTTTTCATGTTCAAGGATGAGCAAGCTGCTTTTTCATGTCAACCTGTTCTTGCAGCAACTCACCAAACTTAGAACTATTCTGGGCTGAGCAAGCTGCTTTTTTCTCAAAAGTGTTGCTATCGCTTCCATCCTTTTGGTTGAACTAATTGGATTGGCGATTTCATCGTTTGGAAAAAGGTGGCGAATTGTAAGACCAGACTCAACATTGTAGCTTATTAGACCCAAATGCTTTTGTATGAATAATTCTGATTATGATGTTGTATAATGGATATATGAAATTGTCAAACTGTGACCTTTTTCTCTTCAAGTTTTAATTTATTTGCTGAATTTAGCATTATTATTTATTAATTCGTATATAATACAGCCATGTTTATGAATAAAAATAACATGACTTTATGGTTTTTTTTAAACAAATGATTTCACATAGAGCCAGGTTCCTTAAAACAGGGCTTTAAAATGAGGTATAGAGCCCGTTTCGAAAACAGGGCTTTATTTACCTTTCACATAGAGTCCCTCCCCCTTTAAGCCCTCACCAAAAACCGGGCTCTATGTGGTGTTTCAACCGGGCTCTATTGCCTTTTTTGTAGTAGTGACCGTAAAAGTTGAGGAGTGAAAGTGAAAGTATATTGAGAGACTATATTTTTGCGGTAAAGAAACATTTGTGTGTGTGAGATATGAAATAGTTTGTGTTGATTTATATGATGGACGCGGTTACACATTTTTAATAATCATTATTAATAGTAATGATTATCAGCGGTCACATTTTTAATAATTATTTGTTACAATGATAGATTAAATGAGTTGTTACGATGTTATAATGTATTGATGACTTCTATAATAAGCAAGTTTAAAAGTCTAAATTTTAAGTGTTGCCAATCTTGAGGACATCTTCACATCTCGAGACCTCCATTCATTCATCTTGGGGTCTTTTCCTCCGTCCTTAAACAATCTAAAATATTAATAAGTCACAAACACAAAATCACATATTGTACCTTTAATACTAAAGGTCAGGATTATTCAACCGATGCACTTATTAAATGCCACCCGCTCGACCCGGGTTTAGACCTGATATTAATTAAAACCCTGGATATCCTAAATCCCTCTCTCTTTACCGTTTCATCTCTTCTCCCTCTCCTACTTCTTCCCCAGTTCATACACCACCTGTCCGGACACGTGTCTCTCTCCTTCAAAACTAAGGCTGATAATGAAAACAACCCATTTTATTCCACCAGACAAAAAATAGACACAAACCAAATGTTGCACAATCATCTACAAACAATTAAAGGCAGATGCTTGAGAAAAAAATTACATACAACAACTTCTGCCTGAATAGAATCGGTTATGTAAGTTTATTTATCCTAATTAAGTTTTATTTTTTAAGTGTTATTACATATTTTCAGTTTTTTTTTCAATTAGGGGAAAGTGGATGCAAATGGTGGGTTGGTTTCAAAATTAGACATCTTTCTGAAACTTTTGATGGACTGGTAATTTTTGATTTTTTTACATTGAATTTTGATGTATGTTTTTTTATATCAATGTTTTTTTTGGTGTTTATGAAGGTCGTCGGAGCATCGGCCGATGACCCCGGTTGATGGGTGTTCGATTATGTTTCAGATGTATTCTAAACATGTAAGTTAATTTTATTGGATTTTATGTGTTAGAAATCAAATGAGGGGATCTCTTTTTTAGTGTTGTTATTTGTGGTGTTTTTTATCCTATGATTAGCTTAATTGAGTTCTAAAGTGAGATTGATGGAAAAAAATTATCAGACTGTGTTTCTTTAAAAAGTTTACTTATTAGACCTACTTATTTCTGGGTTTTCAGCCTCACATATGTTGTTTCGAATAAGCCGTGTTACAGAATCGTACACCATACATACTAATTGAGTGTGATTGCATGGGGATAGAAATATAGGATTTGGATCGAGGCTGCTTCATGAGTTGTATGGCCTGCCTGTTAAGGCTCCTACATAATGAAATTGAATAGAATAGAATAGAAAACGAATGATTTAATCATCTGTTACAAGGAGTGTTTTGCATTAGGTGCACAGTTTATCATTCCTTTATTTTAGTTCTATATAACTCAGATCATGTGTGATTCCGCTAATTGCTTTCCGTTCTGTGCTTGCCAGTTTACTAATATACCGTCATTATCAAAGTTAAAAAGTGTTAAGTATTTAGATGAAGTGAACACTACTTGATTGCATTCATTCTAATTTTACATGTGTAATAGTTTTGACCTTCCGCATATAAAAGAGGCACCTTTTATGTATGTGATAATATCCCTAACATCCAACAACGTCGTAAAGACATCAAGTCCAAAACAAAATTTAAAAATGTTCTTAATCTGATTCTCAAAAATAAATTATGCATTTTTGGCGCAGGTTATGTTAGAGATAGGGAAGCAATTGTTGCAACCTTGGACACTGAAGGATGGTTAAAGACCGGTGACCTTTGTTATTTTGATTCTGATGGCTTACTTTACATTGTTGATCGACTGAAAGAACCAATCAAATACAAGGCTTATCAGGTGAGGTTCTAGCGATGCATACTTTAAATTTAACAGATTCTTACAAAAAAAAAAATTTGGAGTTGTAATTTTTATCTCCCTTTAAGCTGCTGGATCTACACTTAGTTCCATGAATGGAATGGTGAGCTTCAAAACTTGATCAAAATATGAGTTGGTTTATATTCTATATTAGTTCAACAATATAATACACGTTTATACAATGTCAAAACAATATTTACAGATACGACCCGAGGATTCGCGGTTATTGCAATGGCAAGCATTCAAGAAGCTAAAGAAGCCATTAGAATGTTTGATGGATATGTAAGTGCTTTATTCTTCTGTGACTTTATTTTCAACATCAGAAATTGACTAATGTTTCTCATTCAGTATCAGATGTAAGTTTTTTTTGACAAAAAAATTAATGTTGATCTTTATAACCCTCCATTTCTTTATTTATGACTGCTATGTATTCTGAGTGGTTGGTGCTTTTTAGATATATATTTCATGTAATTATGCTAGAATTTCCTGTTTTTTATGATGAATACACACTGAAGAAATGCTTAATATAGTTTATTATTGTTGGCAATCGGAATCGGTGTTCTTGAAGTCATCGAGAAAGCTTCAGTCGATCGCTTTGTCCATAGAGGTAGTGTGAGTAAACTAAATGAATTATACTTTATAGTTTTCGTTTTGTTCTTCTGGCTGAACTCCTTGAGTGGTGGCAGGGAGTTCATCATCATATACCAAAAATAGGGGCAAGATTTACGTGACTTCAACTAATGAAGTTGTTGAGTAAATATTTACGGGTCAACCGCCACATTTCAATCCATACTAAATAGGTACTCCTTGGTGTATTTTTGTTTCAAACTACATAAGAACTGCTGCTTAAAGGGTCTTTGTGTTAGCTTATTTAGTGACCTTATGAGCTTTAATTAGATTTTGAAAATCTCATGTTTAAAGGTGCTTACGAAGATACTCAAGTGACCCTTCACTCTCTCTCAGGTAATCTGCAAATCCAGAAGATTTTTAAGTTGGTTGTTTGTCTACCAATGAAACCCTGAAGCTTGCCGAAAAATCAAACGGCTTCCTCTTTACTTAAATGAGCAACCACCTAATGGGTTTCTATGAGGGCAAGTAAGTTTATTGATTCACTTTTTGTTTAGAAGATTTTTTTTATCAAAACACTTTATCATGCTTATAAATAAGCCCTTTTAATCTGCCTAGGAAATACAACATGCATTTGATTATTTTTTGTATAAGCAAATCATCAGAAAAAAACCAATCAGAAAGGGGTGTAGTTTTTTTTGTGTTTGTTAAAATTGTTTGTGGTGATTGTTAAACTTATATTGTGCAGGTTCTTTGAACGTTCATGGTGATAACTATTAAGAGCAAATGGGTTTAAAGCTGTGGTGCGGTTGCACCTTTCGAGTGTGCCGGGAGGCGATTTATGGGTTCCAATATCATTCTCAGGTATAAGATTTGAAATTTTGGTTTTGGTTGCGTAATTGAATGAGTGATTTTCGAATAGCAAGTTTTGACTTTATTAGCTTATGTGACTTAAGTGCAAGAGGAAAAAAATGCTTATAGTATATAAAACCTTAAATTTAACATATTCTTAATTTTTTTTTTGGATTTGTAATTTTTATCTCCCTTTAAGCTGCTGGATCTGCACTTAGTTCCATGAATGGAATGGTGAGCTTCAAAACTCGATCAAAATATGAGTTGGTTTATATTCTATATTAATACACGTTTATACAATGTCGAAATATTATTTATAGATACGACCCGAGGATTCGCGGTTATTGCAATGGCAAGCATTCAGGAAGCTAAAGAAGCCATTAGAATGTTTGATGGATATGTAAGTGCTTTATTCTTCTGTGACTTTATTTTCAACATCAAAAATTGACTAATGTTTCTCATTCAGTATCATGTAAGTTTTTTTTTTTTTTGACAAAAAATTAATGTTGATCTTTATAACCCTCCATTTCTTTATTTATGACTGCTATGTATTCTGAGTGGTTGGTGCTTTTTAGATATATAATTCTTGGACTTCGGATATGCTTATAACCATATGTGTTAGTTAGAAGTTATAAATTTGTAGTATAGTTTTTGATATAGGATACTCAAGACTCTAAATTATATTGCATATGTAAACTTGAAGAATCAATATAAATGCATAGGTGCCTGTTATTATTATTAGTATTTACCATATACTGATATGCTAAGATGTGCCACTGTTTTCAGGTGCGAAATGTAGCGGGTGAAGGGTCACTTGAGTGCAGATTGTTACACTCACTAGGATCACGATGAATACAGGGATCGGAGGGGCTTGATGTCGAAATGTTTATGAGTTTTGTTTATATGACTTTGAATTTGTTTTTTAGTTTTTTTTAAGTATTTGGCAAATGTATTTTATTAGATAATAGACAAATATATTTGACTAATGTTACGTGTTTTCATTGGTGGCATAATGTGCGGGTCTGGCATACTTGGTAACGGGTCAAAATGACCCACGATAGCTTTTTGTCAATGAAAATTCTTCAACCTACTAACAAGACACCCAAATGAAGGTTATTCCTTTGTTTTATTTAGTGACTGATATTCTACACTAATTTTTAGCTATATTATCATGAAAAAGTTATCATGCCTAAGTAACATTATTAACCTGGAAAAATTAAACATTTAATTGACAGAGGTAGCATTCAAACTTGCGGCCTGTTTAAAAACAACATGTAATCTAATAGGTTATTTGGTTTTATTCCCCAAATTCTAACACAAAATCAATGCAACATCCAAATACAATGTTGTCTAGATTTTGAAATCTCATATGCACACATTTTGTTGTTGATAGCTTATTACATTTTTAAAATTCATAATACCTATCCTACAAACATTAAAAAAACAAAACCAGGGTTTTGGGGAAATGACTACACTTTCAGAGAAAATAGAGAATTAGCTGGAAAGTGTGCTTGATGTGTACGGGCAACGGGTCCAAGTCTTTATGTAAAGTCAATATAATATTAAGGTATAAATCCTATCATAATGTATCATGATTTTATCCCAAACAACTGTAGTTACTTTCAATGGCACTTATACTAGATTATTTATTATTTCAGACCTAATTAAGAGTTTGTGATAAAGAGTCCCTTTTAGCTCTTTAAAGATTGAATCTGGTGTTGATTGTTAATAGGTACATTCAAAATGTTCGGTAAGTATCTTCTCAGGTTAACAGTGTAACAGTGTAATAAATCAGGTTGGAATACTCTTTAAAACTAATTAGGCAAGGTAAACTGGGTGGGTTGGGAAGTGTGTTATGTGAGTAATTGACCCATTAAAATTAAGCATTGCAAAAATATTATCGGTCCCTTTGCCCTAAAGAATGGGTATGTGCACTTTTGCCCACTATTAAAAGAAAATAAAGGTAACCAAAACGGCAAGGACAAAGTAATATGCATTTGTTATAAACATAAGGGATTTATAGTGTTTTATCCTCAGAGTTGATAGTTTAACGTTCTTTGGTAATTATCTAATCAAGGTAGATAAATGGAACTCTTCTATATTCCTAATTCTTTCCTTTTCATGACTTTGATAGTCCTATTAAGATCAAGAAACGACGAACGGAGGGATTTCGCATGCTGTTGTAACAGGTTGAAGTAACATCACAAGAAGAGATATGGCGTCAATGGGCGTCTTCCTTGGCGATGGTCAGTGTAGGAAGGGCTCCCCTGGAAGCCACAACTATAAATCAATCAAGGTCTGTTATGTAATGCAGGTTATATATTTTTGTTATCTACTGTGTTAGTTTTATGTGTATTTTTGACTTTGTGTAAATAAGAATTCTATGATAATTAATCGTCTTTTAGTTAGTACTAAGTGCAAAACGTAGTGTATTGTGTTTGCATAAAACTTAGTTAAAATGTAATTGGACTTCATCATCTAGCAATCCCAAAATATGTTCTGCAACCACAAAGAGGTTTAAAAGGCCGAGTGTTTTTGCATTTTCTTGATTACTGGTGTTGGGATGGATTATAGTGTTCCGTTACGTTATAATAAATGTGACAACTATTCCTGTTTACCTCGCCGTTTTACAAAATAGCCCTCTGGTATTTACAAATACTCCCTCGCACAAAGGGTCAAATTACGAAAACTACGCCTCATTTTAAAAAAATTACAAAGTATCCTCTCCGACGAGTCAACCCCCGCGCTCCGCCACGGAGCGCGGGTTACAAACCTCGTTTATGGTTATGTAACATATACACTCGGAAGACATTTAAAGTATAATAAATCAATTTTGCATCTAGTGAAAATAAGTAACAGTTTATATAGATACAAATAATTAATACGTCAAATGGTAACCTTTTTTCATTTTGCTTTGTTCATACTGCAACCACCTACAACCATCATTATCAAAACTAAGTTGAAAGAAGAAAGAAAAAATAATCTTATATTAACTTTAATTTACTACGTAATATAAAGATACAAATGTAACCTTCATGAGATCTTAGTTCCCGCAAGTTGGTACCTACTAATGTCGTGGCCTTCTTCCTCTTTGATATGCTGAGCCATTGGCATAGTGTTTCGTTCCAATGATTCACATATTTCATGATCATCAAACACAAAGCTGTACACATGAGTAATAACCATAACAAAGAAAAGAAAGTAAGCAACATAAAAAACACAAATCTAACTATTTTTTTACAAAATTACATAGTTTTTTCATTATTTATATAAGCAATGAGAAAGAAAAAGTTTCAGTTTCCCAAATATACCAAAGCAATCCTTCTTTTACAAATAAAAGAGATAAACCTACAAAATTAGAAAATATATAAAAACATGAATTGCCAAAAAAAATACCTCAACGATTTATACGATGAATAAATATGAAGTAAGAATCATGAATAAATAAGAATCATCGATAAATATGAAGAACATACATAAAGATCATGAATATCAATAACTTTTATTAATTATATCATATCAAAACATTATAAATAAATATGAAAAGAAAGAAAAATATACATACAAAACACATAAGGATGAAGAAAATTACCAAAAACATTATTCATCTTCAAATCCGGTGTCCACCTCCGACCACTTCTTCATGTCCGATATTCACAATATCGCTGCCACTTCTTTCATGAAAATAACAACCTAGAATAATAAACCCCAAATCATAAACAAATAACATAAATAAAATCTAATATAGAACAATGTAAATCGGTCGTTGTGACGACACATGATGTTGGCAAAGGTGGCGGCATAACTAAATGGTAGTGGCAGCAAAATTTCATATGTGTGGCAGCGAGATTTGGTGGTTTTAAAAGAGAGAGTGAGAGGTGTTTGTGCTTTTTAGAGAGAGAAAACATAAAGAGATGAAAAATAATGATGGAGTAATTTTATTCAGTGTGTTAGGTTTTTATACTCCTTAGGTTTATGATTTACACTTAATCTACTTAAATAGTGCTTCATAGTGGGTTAAAATGGATGAACCGTTACAAATGGCTACATTAATACACTTAAATGAACTGTTACAAATGAACTACATTACTACACATAAATGGACTGTTACAAAATAGACATTTAATTTTCAGTTACATTGACCTCAATATTGATAAAACATATACATTATAAACTTTCCAAAAAAAAAAGTTTTTTTACTTAATTCTATTTTTAGAAAATTGGCTAAATGCTTTATAAAGTAGTAGAGATATGGAGCGCATATCTATCGATTCTTTCAGGAGAAAAATGTCACTGAAAAGATCGTCAAATTACGAACAAAACAAGCCCAATATTACAATGCTTCTGACGTGCGTATAATTTTATAAAAAATGTTGAAGTTTAATATATATATTTATTAAAAAACAATTTTTTCAAAACGTACCATGAACTTTAACCTATTTACGACTTTTTTATATAACAAACTTTATTTATCAAATATGGAACGAATATCTATCGATTCATTC
This sequence comes from Tanacetum coccineum, assembly GCA_026074375.1. Classification (NCBI taxonomy): domain Eukaryota; kingdom Viridiplantae; phylum Streptophyta; class Magnoliopsida; order Asterales; family Asteraceae; genus Tanacetum; species Tanacetum coccineum. The sequence continues at coordinate 15,066 of BQNB010025889.1, forward strand.
GGAAAAAAACATATCACTGAAAAGATCGTCGAATTGCGAACAAAACAAGCCAAATATTACAATGCTTCTGACATGCGTATGATTTTATAAAAAAATTTGAAGTTTAATATATATATTTAAAAAAAACAATTTTCAAAACGCAGCCTGATGTATGTTAAACGTTGCAAACCCGACCTTGAACTTGAACCTATCAACGACTTTTTAATATAATAAACTTTATTTATTTCTGGAATGCATTTCTATCGATTCATTCGAAAAAAAGTCACTGAAAAGATCGTCGAATTGCGAACAAAACGTGTCTAATATTGCAATGCTTCTGACATGCGTACGATTTTATAAAAAATGTTGAAGTTTAATATATATATATATATAGTAATTATATATATAGATAATATATATATATATATATATATATATAATATAATTTACGAAAATAATCTTTGAAGTTATCGGTTCATTGCAAGGCGAGTCCTACAATCTTGCACGCTCCGCGGCAGCACGCGGGTTATGAACCTCGTTTATACTTATACTAAAGACAACTAAATGTTGTCTTATTTTTTTAATCAAAAAATATTATTTTAATACTAGCCCAATTAGCCAATTAATCTATTTAGCCCATTAGCTCAACCCGACCTAAACATACAACCCAAAATAAGGCCAAAACAACCCGGCCCATAAAATAGCCCGACCTGTTTAAATTTACAAAATAACCTCTCGAACTATGAATTAAATTACGAAAACTACCCTCACTTTTACGCTATTTACAAATTCGACCCGATAAACTTGACTCGCCGCAGCGAAACGCGGGTCTTCAATACTTGTTATTAATATAAAGTACAAAATTGAGAGCTTTGCGATGACTTTATTTACATTAAACCATTATATATTGTCTATTGTCTATAACATATATTTATCATGCCTGTTGTTGGCAGGTCTTCTTTTGCTAAAGACACACCCAATCAAAAAGAAATAAACAGTTGAATGTACAGTATTAACGGTTGTTACTTAACGGTCATTAAGTAACGACCGTTAACTTAAATTATTCTTTTTTATCTTTTTTAAAGATGTAATAATTAAAAAAATTCAAACACAATTTACGAGGTCCCTGAGGTTATGGGTCTGTTGCAGCGTTAGTCTTTAACAGCCGCCATTTAACGGCCGTCAGTTAACGGCCGTCAGTTAACGGTTTATTTTTTTGTTAATTTTTTTACAAAAAATGTCTTTGAGGTTATCAACTTACGAGAATAGTTCATGAGGTTATCTGTCCATTGCAAAGTTAGTCCTTAACGTTGAACCTCATTCTCCGCAACAGAGCGCGATGCATATCCTCGTATATAACAAAAAGCAAGGGCCGTTAGCAAGATAACGGTCGTTAAGCTCCGGGACAAAAAAGAGAGGATAAATAGTAAAAATTGAGAGGATGAACAGTACTAACGTTCATTAAGTAACGACCGATAACTCATTTTTTAAACTGTAATATTAAAAAAAATACTCCAACACAGATTTTACATATTTGGCCCTTCATGTTCGTGAATTATCCTTGGGATTATCAAGTTGCGAGAATAGTCCTTGAGGTTATCCGTCGGTTGCAAAGTTAGTCCTTAACGTAAACATCGCGCTTCGCATTGCAGCGCGGGCGCAAAACCTCGTTAGAGACATAAGTGGAGCAATAATTGAGTTTTTTGGGACGAAGTGGTACGCCAATCGCTAGCCATACTAGTCATACTGCATCGTTCTACTTGTGCCATTCGTCCTTAGTCATTTCAACCGCCGGTGCTATTTGTTTTATTTGTTTGTTTGTTTTGTTTTGTTTTGTGAGTGAGGTATTCGGTGGTGGTGTTTTGTAAGATGTATATACGCCAATAACAGTTATTAGTTTTATTGCTAAAGAGTGTGTTTTAGTTATTGGTGTGTTATTGAGGAAGTGCTAAGATGACGGTAAAGTGATGCACCAATAAGTGTTATTAAGGGCTTTCTGCACCAACCGCTCTTATAAGTAGATGACAGTGGTAGAGATGATTTAACAAAATAAAATGTCTCGCCCCCTAATATCGCAGCGGAAGGGTAACCGTGGCGTGACTTCATAGCACAAAGAAACACAAGAATATAAAGAACGACATCTAAATGAGTCGTTCAAAAAGATGTTCATTGATACATTTGTGGAATCATTGAGGGGGGGGGGATACGTTTCCATTAAAAACTTAAATCTTTTATATCAAACAACCAATCAAGTATTACATAATATGATAAGTGTCTCTAATAGATCTACAACAATAAGATACTAGAGTGCATCAAACAAAGCATATCACTACAACATAATATATCACACAAACATAGACGCAACATAAATATAAATATAAAGCGATAAAATCAAATATAAATGTAAAGCGATAAGTAAAAGAAAGCGCAAACCAGATACGATGATTTATAGTGGTTTGGTTACGAAGCTCCTCTTCGCTCTACTCCACTCCCAGAGTACCCAACTCGAGAGTTACTTCACTAGATAAACAAGCTCCTTTTAGGCGGAGAAAACCATACAACGTCGCTTACACTTTATCCAGTACTAAGGTAAATACTGAGTCCTACTTCGAGGTAGAGCCAACCTAATGTTGCTTACACTGTTTTCGGTACTAAGCTAAAGACCGAGTCCTTCTTCGGGTATAACCAAACCCGTTATGTTTTATGGACCAACATAACAAACCTTGTGTTTTATGGCATAAACACATAAACCAACTAACATCTAGTTTATTGTATAATAAATGATACACAATGGTGTATAATGATGATCCAAGACATTAGTGTCAATTAGATGTAAAAGCCTAATCTAAACATCAAGATAACTAAGCATGATGTTGTTGATGAAGATGACAAGACTCAAGGCTTGTTGTGGTGGATCTTCATATATGTGCTTGTGGTGAATGATGATGGCAAGATCTCTAAGCTTTCTTGAGTAGATGATCATGTAGAACCATGCTTGCAACAAATGAAAGTTAGAAGTATTATGATCAAGGGTTAGTGGGGTTTTAAAGACATGTGAATGTGTGTATAAAACTAGAGAGAAAATATTGAAAATGGTTTTTGTTCAATGAAAAACATTTGGCTTCTATTTATAGGCAAAGTTTGAAATTCGAACCTGGCATACCCACGGATCTACGGATCCAACTACGGTGGATCCGTGCTTGTATTTGGTGGATCCGTCGGGTGCATCTGCATGTTATTTTGTCTTTTTTGGTTAACCACAAATCTTATCAAAACTTCCTAATTGTACTTAAATATTAGTTTAAATACAAGCTTCTAGAAGGTTTACCATAAATGATTAAACATGTTTAATTTGGTTAGATTATGGAAGATTCATTACTATAATAGCTAGACAAAAATTAATTAGTTTTTATCATATTATCTAATATGATTAATTAGTTGTTAAATAAAAGATTATTTGCAAATCATTTATTTAAGTGGTAGAAAATACTTAATGACTCTAAAAAGTATTTTAAACATTCTCAATGATTTGTTAAATGAGTTGATCATAATGAAACATAACAAACATATTCATACACTTTGTTAAAGCATGAGTCGACTCGAGACGTCGAGAGGCGTTGATGGATGTATGCGTTGATGAGTTGTGGTCACGAGTAACTTGCGCATTTTACGTTGTGTATTACAAGTTACTTGTTTGTTATTATTAAAACCAAAGGGCTTGTTTAGTTTAAATATCGTAATATTTGCACTAACAATCTCCCCCTTTTTGATGATGACAAATATGTAAACTGTAACCCATAGTAAAATTTAAAAGTTACTCGTTTACACTTCCTTCTCCCCTTTTTGTCGAAACAAAAAGGTGTGTGCTCCAATGTGCTCATTTAACTTCCTTCTCCCTAGAAAGACGAGCTTGCATCATTCCTAGTGAAGTTATACTTCAATCTTCATCTTCGAAGAGACTATAAGCTATCTACTTTGATACGCTTGAGCTCCCCCTAGCTCATTGCACTCCTATGATTTTTGACCTTGGTTGCTAACGAATCCATGGATCAAATTTCTTACAAAGACTTAACCTACATGAAGGATTAGTTTTGTGCAACATAATATATTGATAATAATAAGAGTGTTATCATATGGAGGAAAGGCACATAATAAAAAGTGTGTAGATGCATTCTTGCAAGACGTTCGACGAATGCAATTTAAATGAGTTAACGATTGCAAATGTAATGATTCAAACATTTGGAAATGCTCCCCCTTGTTTGGAACACCAAGAAATCAAGCTATAGAGGCGTACTACAAAACAAAGTTAGTAGACAAGTGTACATATACATAATAAAGATGATAGCTATATATGTAACAAAAATAGATATATAAGAATATAGTTTTATCCTAAGGTTTAAAAACATGTTTAGGATCAAGTAGCATAACTAATAGATAAAGTGCTAAAAGTTAAAAATCAAGAAATTTTGAGTTTTGGCGTCAGGTGAGGGACGGATATACCAAAACCACAGACAGATACACCAACTTTAGATCCGTCGATCCGTGAGACTCTCAAAAATGTCCAAAACCTATTTTTGCACCCAAAATCCAATGTACTTAGCATGTAGACACTTAAATCATAAACAATAGCAATTAAAGGTCCTAAAAGGATAACATACCAAGTCATAAAGATGTTAAGCATAATGCAAGCGTCAAAAATAATAATGTCACATAGTAAGATAGCAAAAATACATATAGTAAGATACTATCAGGGAACATGATATGCATATCTTAGGTATGAGTACTCTAAAGTATGACACTATTAAGAAATGTTGGAAACTAGACACATGCAATTGTTGTTTAAAAAACAAAAACCTAAGTGATAAGAATAAAAAGAACCAAGACACATGCTCGATGACTAAGACTCAATTGACACCAAATTTATTCAACCAACCACACCAACTTTAATAAATGAGAACGAAATTCGTTTATTGATTGACACACCATTGTTATGAGAATGACTTCTTCCAAGATATCATTCGGATAAAGAGTACCATCGTATTTCGAATGATATGTTCCTTAAGAAATCATTATCTACCAAAGATGATGATTTGAATTTGGATAGACTTTCGTCAAGGGTTGTATTGAGAGATTCCTAAACCCTTAAGGTTTGTTTGTTAAGCATTATGTGTGCTTTTCATGTGTGGGGTGTTCTAGGAAAAACATCGTTGTAAGACTTTAGGTCGAACTAAATGTTGACGATAATGATGATTTGTTGAGAATACATACTCTAAGTGTGTTCTTAGAAGAAAAGTTTTTATGACATATAAAAGTAAATTGATGTCACTAATATTTTAACAAGTTATGTAAAAATATATATACTAGAAAGGAGTTATATTATGACAAGAATAAATATAGTGAAAAATGATATGCACGAAGATGTAAATAAAAATGATTCCATATCATGGAAGATGGGGAAGGATGAGCGAGAACAAAGAGGGAAGGTGTTGAGCTAAGGTTGGCAAAGACGGTTTAGACTAATATATCGTTTACACTAACAATGACAAGAGAGATTGGGTTGCATGTGATCCTAATGTAACAAGTGCATTGTTGGTTGTCAATGTTGACGAACAAAGGTGGGTATGTGCAACAAGGTGGTAGTTCTTTCATAGTGAAAGAAAAATGAAAGACACAACAATGTGGTGACACAATAACACTTGAAGATTGAATATCTTCTTTATGTTCTTCACTTGTTAGTAAGTGGAAACAAACTAAAAGACCCAATTGTGGAAAAAAAATGAAAGGATCACATGTAATGGTTATTGAACAAGTATGTAATGTTCTTGAGGAGATAATTTCTTTGGTATGGAAGTTTGAAAGTGAGGACAAACATTTGTTGATAAAGGTAATGATGTTCTTCAAGTAAAGATTGCGTAGTTATATGTTTTGAGTATTGATAACATCAAATAGTTAATACTTTCTAGTATCAAATTCCCTATAAAAATGCTTATAATTATGTTATAAATGCCTGAAAACAATACTTAATCACTTAAATTTCATTTACAGGAGGAATACGAGCATTTGAGCAACAAACACGGGATTTGGACGTGGAAATCAAGCAAATGAAGGAACTCAAGGCTAGTTACGGCGTAACCACCCCACAAGAGTTACACCGTAACCAAGTTAATGAAGGAATGAGTTAGCATCTGAGTTACGGCGTAAATGCTTCGTCATGCTTACGCCATAACCAGCATCATTAAGGAAGGATGGCTTATCCTAGTCATCGTTATGGCGTAACATCGACGCAAGGGTTACGCCGTAACACAATTTAAGCCTGGGTAATTGGAAGCCTCATCAGCATGGTTACGACGTAACACATACATACCAGTTACACCATAACAAATTCGATACTTATAAATAGAGCCCTCATTCGGTACTATCTACATCACCTTTTCCACCACAGTATCAAAAAGCGAACAAGGCTTCCAAAACACGAAGAATTCCACCAAAAGTCCAAGGGAGAAATCATTACACTTAATTTTGTATTTAATCATTCATTAACGCATACTGTAAGACTAATGAGGATTCAATCCCTGATTACTTTCATTTACTCTCAGTGTGTTGTTACTATGAGTGGCTAAGCACTTCTAGTGATGGCTTAGTTATGAATTTACTATTGTTATGTTGAATGTTTCATGTTTAATTATCATTTTTTAGATATCCTTATAGTCTGTCATTGATCCATGGGTTTTGGTAGTGTTGAGGGTGGTTCGGATCCTGTTAGTTATGTTATTAGGTGGACTAGTTAAACATGGGGTTAGCAGGGTACTAGGGTAGGTTGGAATCTATTCCTAGTGTAGGAATTTACCAAATTCCGCCTCTATCACATTAAACACTTAAAAAGCGCAGGAACTCTTTTAGAGAGGGTTTATAATCTATCTAGGTTATAGATAGGTCTTTAGGATAGTTGAGTTTTAATCACTGCAACTTGGATGCCCTACCTTTGTGACTTGCGGGGGATTTTGAGATCGCAAGACGTATAATACAGACCTCAAATGCCAATTCAGGTTTATTGATATTAGAACCACTAATAAAATGATAATTAGACATTGCACAGGAAATAAACATCATAGCATTAGTAATGAAATAACTAGGTTAGCACGCTTTTCTCCCTATTGTCTTCAGATTAATTTATTTTCTGCATTTATTTTTGGTTATTTCAACTAAAAATCATTTTTAAAACCGTGACACATTTTAAATTAAAACTAATACAACTTAGCTCTTGGGACTACCTCGGATTTACCAACTACTACACTACATACGACCGGGTTCTCTACCTGTTAGTGCGTGTATCGATAGACGAGTTTTATAAATTTAAAAATTGGCAAATATTATTTAAAACAAATAACGCATTAAGTTTTTGGCGCTATTGTTGGGGAGCTAAATATTAGTTATAGTTTGATTTCTTGTATTTATTTATTTTATTCCAGTACTAAATTTTGTTGATTTTTCAAGAAACATGATCGATGAAGTAGACATCGATACTCTCACCATTAAGCAATACTTAATGTTGAATCAAGGAAACCAGGTACCGGGCATGGTTAAAACTGAATTTAGAGGGATGATGGAAAAAGACATCGAGAACATGACTATTGCCGAGTACATGGAGTATGAAGTAGATATGAAAAGGTAGTCCTGGAGAGATGCTCGATCCTATTTTCCAACAAAACATGAAAATACAGATATCAACTCTTTTAACCATAATAAGAGTAGGGTTTTAGGCTATACGCATCACTCTGACAATTCTATGATCAATGCCTATTATGATTTACCGTCGTTACTCCCTTGCTTCAAACCTGTCCAACCACATACCAAAGATATGTATGAACCCTTTGAAGAGGACACTGATTACATATCAGAAACAAGTGAATAGAGAATGATTAATGACACAGATGGCGATAAACCCTTTACACCTAAATCTCAACCTAAATATGGTGAATTAAGCTCTGACAAAAACCTAGAAAAATTGTAAAAACAGAGATGGAAAAACACATGTGTGGGCAAGCTAAAGAGAACGAGGAGGATACACTGATTGCCATTCTCAAATCACTAGTTGGCGAATGCAAGGTTGTTTACACTAATAAAGGTGCTCAAATAGAAACATCTTCACACGGGACTGACAAAGTCCAGGGGGTGTCTTTTGTTGCGGATGATAAAGAAGGGGACATTTCAGGAGCCTTACCGTGCCAGCTACCGCCTAAAGAATTGAACCTAGGGAGTTTTACTCTTCCTTGCACCATTGGTAGTCTTAATTTATATGCTATTGCAGATTTAGGAGCTAGTGTTAATGTCATGCCTAAATCAATATTTGAACATCTGAAACTAGCTAACCTTAAGGAAATTGACATGGTAGTCCAGATGGCTAATATAACGAAAAAGGCCCCGATAGGAATAGTAGAAAACATTATGGTAAAAATCAATAAGTTTCTATTCCTTTCTGATTTCGTAATTATTGACATGTTAGGGGAATCTAGTGAAACAATGATTATGGGTAGGCAATGTTTAGCAACCATACATGCTCAGATTGACGTTTTCAAAAGAGAAATTTCATTAGGAATAGGAGAGGATAAAGAGAAGTTTGATATGGATGGAGGTGTATGTCACTCTAGAATTCCTGTTGAAAAAATTTACATGGCAAACTCTACTCAAGAAGAAGAGTACTTTAATCCCCTTGAAATTAAAGATAGTGTATTTTCCTATGAATCCCCTTCATGTTTACTATTTGATCAATGCACTCAATCTTGTGATAATGAGAGCGTAAACACCCTTGATTCAACTAATATTATGCAGGAACTTGAAGATAAACACGAGGATATGGTGCGAGTCCCAAACATAGAAAGAATAATGTCTAGATGGCATGTGTGTAAACCTGTTTGGGCATTTTATGATAATGAATGTGGAAAGGATTACGAAATGTGGCCTACATGTAATCCTGATTTAAGCTTTTGTAGTGCATACGATGCTATTTATGGAAAAGGTAAGAATCGAATGCTCGAATAATGGATGTGTGATATGTGTGAAAACACATATCTGTTTTATTTCAAAAATTGACCTAAAAAGATAGAATTGTGCATAAAATGCTTGTATATTGCTTGTTTTGTCTTTGTGATTGTGTAGGTACTGATGTTGCAACAACCACAAGAAAACGGCCAAAACTAGACAAACATAGACACGAGAACGGAAAAGAATGCACAAGAGCTGGGGATTTGATTGCTGAAGTTTCTAGCAAATGGTCAACTCAAAGTTAAATTTGGTCAACTAGTCAACCAAAAGAAGACAAAACCCCAAAAATTACCAAAACAGTCCCTTAAGTAAAACCATATTACATAAAAAACCCCTAAGGCCCTAACACCGTTATCTCTTTAAATATAAAAAGATAACGGTCGTTATCTTTCTATAATAACCCGAACTAAAACACATGGCCTAATCCTTTTGTTATAAAACCCGGCCCAGGTCAACGACCCAATTCCTCGAGTCAAACACCCCTCCTATTCAGTTAAAAAAGGCGCCAAGGGAAATTTACTATTCATCATCGTTCTCGACGATTAACCCCACTTAAATCAAAGGGTAAAATCAAATTGATTGCGTGGCTTAACAATTCAAGCACCAAGCTCCTATATGGCAAAAGGAAACATCACTTGAGGCTCTTATTGGTCAAAAACGGGACAAGGAGGACACATGGGAATAGAAAGAAGCACACCAATGATTGGATTCTTACACTAAATTTAGTGCAAAAGAAGCACAAGTACTCTGACACACGGAATGCTATATTGGCAATCCGTGTGCTCATCAATCCAACGGACCATAAATGAGATCAAAGGATCAAGGGTTAAGATCATGGATAAGAGGAGCTTGCTAGACTCCTAGAAGCTTCACTCCAAGGCTATAAATAGAGAGCAAGCCTCACACACACATCATCTTATCTTATCTCCTTTTCTCGTTTTTTTAGTTGTTAGTAGTTTAAGTAAATTTTCATTTTCATGTAACTTGCTCTTGTAATTTTCATTTTCAAGGTTTTGTATTCAGTTTTAAATCAACAAAATCATAGTTTACTTATTCACAATCTGTTTTTACCTATAAGCTTTTATATATCTCAAATGCTTTTGTTCAACTGTTTCACAAGCTACTCTTATAAGCTCTTCATAAGCTCTCTGAGTCTCTAAGCTCAGATTGAGCTCAAATTAGTCATTTAATATACTCAAACTCTTAAAATCAGATTAATACCTAAGCTATATGGATCTAAGCTACTTGGATGATAAGCTTACTCTGGAAGAGCTTATTGGACTTTACTAGCTTATCCTTGTGATAAGCTAGAGCTTGTTGACAGCTCTTTGAGCAAATTAAGCCTTTGTTTAGCTAAGGCATTTGTAAGTTTTCATTTATCTTTTCTGTCCTTAATTTCATAGTTTAAATCTGCTTAATCTGCTTATTCTCTTGCTTATTTGTGCTTAAATCTGTGTATTTGTGCTTATTAAGTATGATTGAGTATCTGTTTTCAAGTTTGATAGCTTAAATATTAGTTTTCTTCATATTGTCTTATAAATCAATAAAAATCCAAAAATATTAGCATAACTAGTAGCTTAATGATTCTGGCTTATTTGATTGTTGGTATAAGCTCATAAGGTCTGTTAATAGTTGTTTGTTATCTGGTAATCAAGTTTTATTCACTAGATCTCTATTTCATAAGCTCAAATGAATGTGGATAAAAATAAAGGGGTGTTTGGCATAGCAGTACTAACCACAAGTTAGTACTGCTAGTGACCATTTGGTCTTAGGATTTTGGTTTTAATCTTTCATCTAAGTCAGTTTATGCTAGATTTATAAGCTAGGTTAGAGTTAAGTGAGTTTTCATAAGTTAGATTAATAAAAGTCCAAGTCTGTTAAGCCTCTTTTGCATAACCTAGTTTTAATTGATTCTAGTAATTAACATGACCTTATTTGCTCTTAGTTATGTGTTTAATGAGTGTTAAAATTAGTGTTTTAAGTATGCATCAAAGGTTTTAAAGTTTTGTTCATATAAGTGCAAACTGCACCAGCAGTTTTAAAAAGACAAGTAGCTATTTTCAACTTAATAATTCAGAGGGTATAAGTAGCTTATAGGATTTGATTTTTGGTTTACAAGTAGGTCTAGGGTCAGTTTCAATTTGTTTCAAATTAGTTTTCAAAAATAAGTTCATTAGCATATCTGTTTTTAGCCTTAAAATAAGCTTTTTGTCTTTTTAAACTAAAAGTAACTAAGTGTTCTTAGTGTATAAGCTGTTTTCAACAAGCCTTTTCATTAAGCTCCTGAATTTCAAAATGGTTTTAAAAAGTTGTTTTAAGTAGTATTTTAGGTGTACTTTTTAGGGTAATAAGCCAAAAGTCCATAAGGATCCTTTAGCTTATTTAAAAATAAGCTCAAAGGTGCCTTAAGGGGCTGTTTGGTTAACAGTTTACACCAATAGTGCTTATTCCTTTTTTCTAGCTTATCTGCTTATTGTTATGGCTTATTTAGGTTTAGCTTAGCTTATTAGTTTAGTATAATCCCATGTTAGCTTATTTGGTTTTGATATAAGCTTATTTGAGCTTATTTGCTTTCTAGTGTAAAATTATAAGTGTTTTTGAGCTTTTTAGCTTTTCTGTCATTTTAGCTTATCAATTATGCTTATTTTAGTTATTATGTGCTTATTAGATATAACTTTCAATCTGTTTTAGCTTATTTAGCTTTTCCTTTAGCTTTTTTTGTTCTTAAAAAGCCCAAACAGTTTGTATTTTATAGGAGTCCTCGTTGTATTTCTCTTAAATTTCCTAAGTTGGAACTATCTTAGACTTTACCTCCTTAGGAGTCCTCGTTGTATTTCTCTTAAATTTCCGTTGTACGAACAATTTCAAATTACCTATCAAATCAATGTGTTGTGAAAATTTCGTCAACCTTACTTTAACTTTCTACTTTGCAAGTCAAATTATAACACTATTTTGACGAAAATGAGCATCGCATCGTTAGCCCTCAAATATACATAGCCTGATCAACTATGTATAATTCAGGAAGGACCATGCCATGCTGAGAGTAGTCACCTTAAAACTGCTCGTCAAGAAAACAATTTTCTATTTATATCAAGTTTTGTGTACGTATTCATAAAACATATCTATCACGAGGAACCAAACTAATAATCCTGATAACTAAGTAAACTCTTACACCATCTTACAATGAAGTCGACATCAAATCCTAAGCCAAGAAGCCGAGACACATCACTAGTCGCCTAGGACAATCCACTATTAAACTTACTCGCTAAAAGAGTTACGCCGATGTGAGACGTAAGCTAGTAGAATTTCAAGTTGTCCACCGAGTTATGCTTAAGGTATCACCTTAGAAAGGAGAAGTACGCTTTGGCAAACGGGGGAAGCTAAACCCCAGGTATGTTAGACCATCCAAGGTGATGGAAAAGGTTAGATCTGTTGCTTACAAAGCTTGAGTTTCCTCAAGAGCTGAGCAAGGTTCACAATATGTTTCACGTATCCAACTTGAAAAAGAGCTACGCCGACGAACCATTAGCCGTTCCGTTGGATGGACTTCATATGGATGACAAGCTTCATTTTGTTGAGGAACCGGTAGAAATAGTGGGCCGTGAAGTTAAACGGTTGAAGCGAAGTCGGATTCCATTAGTCAAAGTTCGATGGAACTCCAAGAGAGGTCCTGAGTTCACATGGGAACGTGAAGACCAATTCAAGAAGAAATATCCACACCTCTTCACCAAGACCACACCGTCGTCAAGTGCTGCATCATGAGCCTTGAGGACAAGGCTCGTTTAACGGGGGAAGTCTATAACACCCTGTGTTTTCAAGTCATTGACGACGTCGATAAATCCACAATGTACCTTTTGTATTGTACGCATTTGCTTTAAATCATAAATGTTAAGCTAAATCGCGTAAGCTAAAAATTAGCGTTCAATGTAAACGGGCATCAAACAATTAAATGTTTACATCAATCAAGGGTTATATAATTATTTTGAGTATAATTATTAACTTTATTTATTTTAATTTTATCGGATACGTAAAGTGTATACGTTTCGCGATAAATTGCGTTTAGGCATTAACGGAACCACCAAAACTTTTCTACGCTTCAACAAATCCCCACTTTTATACCCAATACATAAAATTTGCAAAATATATCATCTATATCTTATGTTTTGCCGAAATTCTTGCCATTTGTACAAGTAATATAGCAAAACTCTTCCAAGATTGGTCAAATGAACACCATGCTTCATAATTGCCACACCATACTTTGTTTCTTTGTCTCTTTGACTCATAAACCCATACCTAAGACCAAAGACCATCCCTTGAACCTTACCATGTCCCTTTGACTAGATCTACTCCTTTATATACATGTATCTAGTGATGAGAGATCACATACATGCTTATACACTTGGTAAAAATCACAAATCACCTCCCTTTTGCTCTATATTGCTCACGGCAATAAGCAAGCTCCCAACCAAACCCATATCAATTTTTATACAACCCATACACTCCTATACACATCCATTCTAAGGTATTCTAAGGTGATCCCAAGCATTGGCTAACCTTTTTCAAGTATTAATCAAGAAAAGTGAAACTAGGGTTTTAAAAATGGAAAGTTAGGGTTTTATATCTAAACAAGGGTTTAGATACTTTGGTTCATCATCTTGCATCATAATAAGGTTATCTAAAAACCTTCATGTCTTTACTTTCATCATTTTTATATGTTTACATGTTTACAATATTCATTTTTATGCATATGATTATTCTATTTAGCTTATTATCACCATTTAGGTTTATGAACATGTAAGAGAGTTTTAATTGTTGTCTTCATAATGTACACATTTATATATCTATGTGTTATTGGACATAATGTTAAAAATAGTCACACAAGTGATTTTACCACTCTTGGTAATGTATAAATATGATTTTAGACAAAAATAGTAATTAGAGATTTCTATAAGTAAAGTTATGATTTTAAGTGTTATCATGGTTTTGTAACCTTGATAACTTGGAACATGAGGACTATTATGGAACAAGTAAATGATAAAAATTATAAGGATGATATATATATATATGATATATGAGACCTTGTGTAAATACAAAAAGTGGTAAAAGTATAAGAAAAGATCAAAAATGGAATCACAAACTCAGCAACATTCTGCCAAAATTAGAATTTTCATATCCATTTTATATTTTTATAAGATAATACATTTCACGACGATTCCGAAAAGGTAAGAAACTTGTTAAACGGATTAATAACGAAAAAGTTACGTTAAAAACGAGTTATACGTTAATAAACGAAGTCGTAAGTAAATTTTTATAAAAACATTTTTATAAAAATTATAAACAGCAAGTGTGATATTTTTAACAAATAATACATATTTTTAAGATTCCAAAATGATAAGAATCGTAATTTTTCAATTAATAACGAATGAGTTATGAATTTCGCGAGTTTACGACAATTAAAACTTTTATAAAACTATTTTTATAAAAGTTACTATTCATGACAGAAAGTTATATTTTTTTAAACCTCATAAATATATAGAACTTTCAAATACGAGAACGTCCTCGAAAGAATCACTAAAAACGGAGCTATAACGAATAAAATACACGTTTACGGCTTGAAGACATTTAAATCGATAAAAATTATACATAAGTCTGATGTGAACAGTATTTTTACTGTTCACAGTTGGTCCGAAATTCGAAAATGTCAATTTATGATAAATCGTCTTAATACGAAAAGAATAGAATAAGATAACGCCGAGAACCGGGTTTAAAACGCGAAAGTTCGCCAGTTTGCTTAACGGTAATTATAAAAGTTTTAACTTCTTAAAACACAATTTTCCAAAACCATTAGTTGGGTTGGAGCTATATAGATTATTTGTGGTTATCAAAGTACTATATTACTAGGGAGTTTCATAATGAGGCCTCTTCGGATGGCGTATCGACGAGTTGTTGGATTTACGATTTAAAGTGTCCTAACTCCTCGTACGTCATGTCATGACCTCTTAAATTATGATAGCCCGAAGATTGTATGATGTAACATCTATTAGATTATATTTAAGGATACTCCGGTACTTTACGACATATGATAATTAGGTTGCATTGATCTATTACGTGTGCTGGATCTGCGATATTTGGATTATCAGAACTAAGGTGAGTTCATAGCCCCAGTTTTACATGATTTGTTTATACGTTTTGGGGTGGGGAACATGCTTGTTTACCAAATGCATTTACATGGTGTTTACAAATGAATTATTGCAATTCTTTACTTGTCATGCAATGAGATACATTTATATTGGTTTACTTTTTGGGACGTAAAACATAATTGGACTTTTAAGGAATAATTACATGATTAGCTTAGGTTTCATGAACTGTAAATCACTTGGAGGGTGAGCGCGAATGTTATAAAATAGATCTATTGGGGATTGACAACCCCCGTTTAGGTGATTAGCTCTCACTAGTTTGAGATCGAACTAACGAACGTTATATCATGTCGGATTACAACCGGATTGGTGTCTACAGGGCCAACACTGAATACTAATGAATTTTTTTACACGTGCCTTGAAAAAGTGGCTATACTTATAAGTCTAGTAGCAGTTCATGAACTTAGAGTTAATCGTATCATTTTTCTTACATACTTGAAACAAATTGGTACTTATGCTCATTATAATTATACTACTTTGAAAAATTTTTTGTGGATATTGTGCTCATTAACAATATACACTTGAAACATTCTTGAATATTTTGCTCATTTCAATATACACTTGAAACTTTTATGAAATAATTGTGATATTAAAAATTCACTTGATAACATTTTTGGATATTGTGCTCATTATAAGATCTACTTGAAATTTTTTTGGGATATTGTGCTCATTACAATATACACTTGAAACATTCTTGAATATTGTGCTCATTACAATATACACTTGAAACATTTTTGTCTGATATTGTGTCTATTACATATACCCTTGAAACCATTTTTGGTTATTCTGCCTCATTATAATATCTACTTGAAATATTTTTGGATATTGTGATCATTTACCACACGATACACTGAAACATTCTTGAATATTGTGCTCATTACAATATACACTTGAAACATTTTTGAATATTGTGCTCATTACAATATACACTTGAAACATTTTTGGATATTGTGCTCATTATAATATTTCTTGAATACATTTTGGGATATCTTGTTCATTACAAATATATACTTGTAACTTTTAGGATTTTTCATATAGGAACCTATATATGTTGTTTATGGGTTGCAAGTCTTTGTATGGGGAAACTGTAACTCAGTAGACCTATATATATAGTTTTGAGATTTACATTCATACTTACATAAACCTATGAATTCACGAACTTTATGTTGACCCTTTTAAGCATGTTTTTCTCAGGTGAAATAGATGCTTGGCCTATTTGAGGAAAATGGGAGTCCAAACTTTTCAAGAATACTTTTCAAACGACACTTAGAGGTCGTTCTCTCATGACTTGTGCAATGGTATTATGAAGTAACGCTCCCGGAAACACATTCCGCTGCGACCCAATTTTGGGGGTGTTACAGATTGGTATCAGAGCCAAGGCTATAGAGAACTAGGTTGCATATTTTACCCTAGACTATAGCCATTTTCACAAACATTGCATACATCAAACATTTTCAAAGTACACAGATTTTCTATGGGATAGATGAACACTAGAGCCTTGTCAAGGTATGGTGGTTGCACCACTAAGACCTCAGGACCATACATGATATTCATACAACATGATAACAATGTGAAGTTAGATGAACGTAAAAGGTTCGAGTATTGTCCATAGTCGAGTAAATTTATTAACTAGGTCGAGACGTGTAACAATTCATGACTGAATCTCAAGACAGTTCTTGTTTGATGAGTTGCGAGATTGAGCCATGACCATGACTGCATCTCAAGACCAGTCTTGTTTGATGAGTTGGCGAGATGGTGCATGACAATGTTTTTACACAAATCGAGGTACTTGATAAATTCCCTCGAGGATGGTTTGACTCGTGAGGACAATAAGTGAAACAATTACGCTTTAAGTTTTGTGGTAAGATCCACTAAAGAAAAAGAATATTTGTCTTGATATGTGCAGACACACTACTTGTTACTTGCGGACGTGACTTAGCTATTTATATATATATTTGTATATATATTATCTACTTACCACTCACCTTGTGTATTCTTTTATTATTTATATAAGGGGTTTTTTATATAATATACTAGTCGCATTCCTTTAGGGCAAGGTAGTACTATATGCTCATAGTTCTATATGATACCAAAACTTTAAGCTATCGAATATGATAATACCATCATTCATTATGCCTATGTGCATACTCGTATTTACCTTACCAGCCTCCCGCTTTATAATATATTTTATTATAAGTTAAGTTTTGCTCGTTGCATGATGTTCTTGTTTTACATTATCGTCAAGTTTCCTACACATCTGTTCATATTAGTTCCGAGCATAGAGATTCCAGTGAGCTTCTGATGAAGAGCTAGAGGGACCAATGAAGGATCGCTCTATCTGTGATGCCCTTACCTACTGCCCTATCACAAGGCTATTTTTTTTTTTTTTTTATTTTTTTTTTAACCTATTGCTAACTCGATCCGGTAGTGGATATGGTGGACCCTGAGGAGGATCCCTGCTACCATCCTACCAGTTCGGATGAGTCATTTTTGATAACGAGTCTTCTATGACTGACAAACGATGATGATGATGTTGAGAAGGATGAGGAGGACGGGGAGGAGGAGGAGCACCTAGTCCGGGCGACCATTTCTTGCTTGATAACTTTAGATGATCCTGTCCTCAAGCTGAGAATACAGAGGCATTTGAGACTGATGAGTCTGCTTCTACATCACCCACCTCTCCACACCATATCATCTTGTCTTTTGAGACCAAATCCCGTGCAGTACGGATGTCTATTTAACACCATACTCCACGATCTCCATTTGCTAAGGCAGGCATTACCGAGTTGCTGCTACACCACCTTCATCATCACCACCATCAGAGAATGTTGAGTCACTTAAGGATAACTGACTCAACAAGAACTGACCACGATAGCAGGGGAATGCTAAACTAACAAGAGAAAGTGGGAAGGTAACCACAATGGGCAATGTACTATAAAGGACGGGAATTGCAAGAAGGTTGACCACATGACCCGGGAGTGTAGGAATCCTACTGTTGCTAGGAATCAACGAACTCACACCTGTTATAAGTGTGGAAGTCTGAAACACTTCAAGAGTAAGTGTCCAATAGTGAAGTTTCAAAAACATATAGCATAATAAAGGATCGGCAACTATTCTAAACGACCAGGCTTGAGAACAAGAGGGAAGTTGAAACACTTTCAAGAACAATCAGAACCAACAACAGCCGAACAAGAGGCAAAATACTGGCAAAGATTACACTGCAGGGCACGGGGAGAATAAATATTACGGCGAGTCCAAGCCATTGTGTCCTAAATGCAACTATCATCATGATGGTCCATGTCCTCCCAAATGCCACAGGTGCAACATAGTGGGCCATCTGGTCCTAATGTAGGAGACCTCAAATGACATTACTACCAACACAAAGAGGAACAGGAAACAAGTCAAACAGGCTATTGCTATGAATGTGGGAATCAAGGGCAACTACAAGGGGATTGCCAGAGCTAAAGGAAACCGAAGTCATAAAAAACCAAATTGGAGTTAAATAAATGGAGCACATGAGTGGTGCATAACTTAAGAGGAAGGGGAAACCGATCAAGCTCTTGCAACATTAAAGATGAGATCCAAAGCTTAAAAGAGAAAAGTTGTCTCGCTTCGCCTAATAAATCCTAAGTTGAAACTATCTTAGACTTTATCTCCAGGGTCTCGTTGTATTTCTCTTAAAATTTCCGTTGTACAAAACAATTTTCAAAATTACCTATCAAATCAATGTGTTATGAATATTTCGTCAACCTTACTTTAACTTCCTACTTTGCAAGTCAAATTATAACACTATTTTGACAAAATGAGCATTGCATCGTTAGTCCTCAAATATACATAACTTGATCACCTATGTATAATTCAGGAAGGACCATGCCATGCTGAGAGTAGTCACCTTAAAACTGCTCGTCGAGAAAACAATTTTCTATTTATATCAAGTTTTGTGTACGTATTCATAAAACATATCTATCACGAGGAACTAAACTAATAATCCTGATAACTAAGTAAACTTTACACCATCTTACACTGAAGTCGACATCAAATCCTAAGCCAAGAAGCCGAGACACATCACTAGTCGCCTAGGACAATCCACTATTAAACTTACTCGCTAAAGGAGTTACGCCGATGTGAGACGTAAGCTAGTAGAATTTCAAGTTGTCCACCGAGTTATGCTTAAGGTATCACCTTAGAAAGGAGAAGTACGCTTTGGCAAACGGGGGAAGCTAAACCCCAGGTATGTTAGACCATCCAAGGTGATGGAAAAGGTTGGATCCGTTGCTTACAAAGCTTGAGTTTCCTCAAGAGCTGAGCAAGGTTCACAATACGTTTCACGTATCCAACTTGAAGAAGTGCTATGCCAACGAACCGTTAGCCGTTCCGTTAGATAGACTTCATTTTGATGACAAGCTTCATTTTGTCGAGGAACCGATAGAAATCATAGACCGTGAAGTTAAACGGTTGAAGCGAAGTCGGATCCCATTAGTCAAAGTTCGATGGAACTCCAAGAGAGGTCCTGAGTTCACATGGGAACGTGAAGACCAATTCAAAGAGAAGTATCCACACCTCTTCACCAAGACCACACCGTCGTCAAGTGCTGCATCATAAGCCTTGAGGACAAGGCTCGTTTAACGGGGGAAGTCTATAACACCCTGTGTTTTCAAGTCATTGACGACGCCGATAAATCCACAATGTATCTTTTGTATTGTACGCGTTTGCTTTAAATATTAAATGTTAAGCTAAATCGCGTACGCCAAAAATTAGCGTTCAATGTAAACGAGCATCAAACAATTAAATGTTTACATCAATCAAGGGTTATATAATTATTTTGAGAATAATTATTAACTTTGTTCATTTTATTTTTATCGGATACGTTAAGTGTATACGTTTCGCGATAAATTGCGTTTAGGCACTCCCGGAACCACCAAAACTTTTCTACGCTTCAACAAATACCCACTTTTATACCCAATACATAAAATTTGCAAAATATATCATCTATATCTTATGTTTTGCCGAAATTCTTGCCATTTGTACAAGTAATATAGCAAAACTCTTCCAAGATTGGTCAAATGAACACCATGCTTCATAATTGCCACACCATACTTTGTTTCTTTGTCTCTTTGACTCATAAACCCATACCTAAGACCAAAGACCATCCCTTAGACCATACAATGTTCCCTTGACTAGACTTGCCATATATATACATGTATCTACTAGTAAGGGAAAACATACAAGCAAAATTCTTAACCAAAAATCAAATATTGTTCTCCTTTTTCCTCTCTACATGCTACGGCATCAAACACCCCTTTAACTAAATCCATACAAAATTTTATTCAACCCATACACACTTATACACATTCATCCTAAGATATTCTAAGGTATTTCCAAGCATTGGCTAACCTTTTTCAAGTATTAATCAAGAAAAGTGAAACTAGGGTTTTAAAATGGAAAGCTAGGGTTTTATATCTAAACAAGGGTTTAGATACTTTGGTTCATCATCTTACATCATAATAAGGTTATCTAAAAACCTTCATGTCTTTACTTTCATCATTTTTATATGTTTACATGTTTTATATAACTATATCACCACTTAGGATTTTTAATATGTAAAACGAATTATCACTTATGTTTATGAATTTACACACTTTTCTTATGTCATATTGTTATATATATCATGGAAAAATGGATTAATAAATATGTTGACATGTTGTTTAAGTATAAACATGATTTTGTATAAATTTGGGTTTATAAAGTTAATAAAACAAACTCTTTATAAATGAACACACTTGGATAATAAAAGGGTGATTTGATTTCGACTTCATACAGTGGGTTTGACATTACATAAAAATAATACGCCTCATGACGATTCCAAAATGATAAGAAACTCGAAAAACCGATTTATAACGAAAAAGATACGTTAGTTACGAGTTTACGACGAGAAATACTTTTATAAAACTATTTTTATAAAATTTACTATTCATTACAGAAAGTGATATTTTTAAAACATCAAAAATATGATATAACTTTTAATTACGAGATCGTACTCGAAAGAATCGTTAAAAACGGAGCTATAACGAATAAAATACGACGTTTACTTATATACATGTATCTAGTGATGAGAGATCACATACATGCTTATACACTTGGTAAAAATCACAAATCACCTCCCTTTGGCTCTCTATTGCTCACGGCAATAAGCAAGCAACCACACAAACCCATACAAAATTTTATTCAACCCATACACACTTATACACATTCATCCTAAGATATTCTAAGGTATTTCCAAGCATTGGCTAACCTTTTTCAAGTATTAATCAAGAAAAGTGAAACTAGGGTTTTAAAATGGAAAGCTAGGGTTTTATATCTAAACAAGGGTTTAGATACTTTGGTTCATCATCTTACATCATAATAAGGTTATCTAAAAACCTTCATGTCCTTACTTTCATCATTTTTATATGTTTACATGTTCTTTATGGCTATATCACCACTTAGGACTTTTTAATATGTAAAACGAATTATCACTTATGTTTATGAATTTACACACTTTTCTTATGTCATATTGTTATATATATCATGGAAAAATAGATTAATAAATATGTTGACATGTTGTTTAAGTATAAACATAATTTTGTATAAATTTGGGTTTATAAAGTTAATAAAACAAACTCTTTATAAATGAACACACTTGGATAATAAAAGGGTGATTTGATTTCGACTTCATAACAGTAGGTTTGACATTACATAAAAATAATACGCCTCATGACGATTCCAAAATGATAAGAAACTCGAAAAACCGATTTATAACGAAAAAGATACGTTAGTTACGAGTTTACGACGAGAAATACTTTTATAAAACTATTTTTATAAAATTTACTATTCATTACAGAAAGTGATATTTTTAAAACATCAAAAATATGATATAACTTTTAATTACGAGATCGTACTCGAAAGAATCGTTAAAAACGGAGCTATAACGAATAAAATACGACGTTTACGAGTTTACGATAACAAAAACTATAAAAATAAGTATATATCTGTTATGAACAGTAAAAATCACTATTCATCAGAAAAACTAAAATTTTAAAAATGTTATATTTTGATAACTCGACTTAATACGAAAATGTGGTTGAGGAAAATTGTAGGATGTTTTTGTAACATCTGTATCCGTTGTTGGGGCATCAAACCTCAAGCTACTGGTTTGAATTTCTGTTTATTACGTTAAGGTTCGGTGTCATGAGTTAGGGCAATAATACCTGTTGTTGGGACTAGGTAAGTGTTTCATTGTCTACTATACTTCATCTTGTGGGTCCACGCTATTTCCTGATAAACCTAATGAATTCACTCAACATTTTGTAGAAGTTTTAGCTGTTTTAATCTCAGGTGTGAGGCCATAAGCTTGGATGGGAGCCGTGATGATATCTTATTAGGGGATTTGAATTTCTTAATTTAATTGATATACTTTTGTCTTATAAAAATCTTAATGTCTTTTTATCAAAACTTTGGGACCTAACGTGAAAACTCTGATCTTTTGTAATGACATTGAATGAATCTCATTTTTAACGTCCATTTAAGGTCGTTTCCTATATCTTGTTTGTTGTACTTTGACGTAGCACCCCAATGTTACCATTCCGCTGCGACCCGATTTTGGGGGTGTTACATCATCAGTGCTAACTTGAAAAGGTTTATGATCAGATCTTTCATTAGAGGTAACTTAAAAAGGGTTATGATCAGAGCTTTCATCAGAGGTAACTTAAAAAGGGTTATGATCAGAGCTTTCATCAGAGGTAACTTGAAAAAGATTATGATCAGAGCTTTCAACATAGGTAAGTTGAAAAGGGTTATGATCATAGCTTGTGTCTGATTCAATAATTATAACCTTTGCAAATAAGATATGATTGGTAAACTTAGTTTCCAAATCTACATTGCTTCAATTTAGGTTATTTCCTAAGGTACATTATGTTTAAAGGGGTGTTTAGATGAAATCAGCTTGTTTCCTAAACTTAGTTTTCAAATATACACTGGTTTAATTCAGATTATTTCATAAGATACCTTTAACTTAAAGGGGTGTTTGGATTAAATCGATTGTTTCCTAAACTTAGTTTTCTAAGATACATTAGTTCCATTTAGCTTATTTCATAAGGTACCTTAAACTTAAAGGGGTGTTTGGATTAAATTAAGTGTTTTCTAAACTTAGTTTACTAAGGTATAAACTTAGTTTCTCAATTATTATATAAAGTAAATTACCCTCCCTAACAGTCTAATAGCTATCCAATATGCTCAAAAAACTATTACCTCTTTCCATCACCATTTCTATTTTCCCTTGTTAAGATCCATTTTCACTTTTGCCTTGTTTAGATGTTTTCCAACTTTCTCAATCCTACATTCAAGAACATCCAGAATCTTCATTTTTGTTACCTTTCTTTTGTCATCTACGAATATAGCAAACACTCAATACATAAGCCACAACTAAAATGATGGGTAAAATAACAAAATAAGAACAAGTGGCAAAATGGATCAATAAAATAGCAACAACATGCAAGATAATACATTCCTTGTTCACTTACCTTTTACACACTGCTATTTCTCCCACTCTCTTTTTAATAAATCATCGAGTATGTCATTAGCTATAGCATTATGAACCTGCCAGTTATTCTCATACTTATGTAAAACATAATCGATCATGTCATCATTTACTACAAACTTATTCAAGTCTACAGATTTCCAGGAATCTTCCATTGATATGAACTTTGATCTAGGGTTTGTTGGGTTTTGGGAGTGAAGAGTCAGGTTTGGTAGTGAGAATTAAATGGAGTGTGTGTAGAAAGTTTTTTTAAATTTGTATCCCGAGGAAGCACGGAGTCAACACTCGTTTGAAAGGGAAAAGACATAAATAGATAGGGACCATTTATGCAATATTTGTAAACAACAAGGACGAATCATGCAATCTAGTCTTTTGTTTAAGACTTAAATGATTGTCTCTATGCAGTTACGACGGCACTTGATTTTCTACTTGCAATGATGACACCTCAGATTCTATGCATGAAAATTGATATTTTGATTTAATTATTTAAATCTTATCCCACTCATTTCTTCTCAAAGATACATCTAAATTATTTACTTAAAATTTTATTAAATGGGCACCTTCGAGGTTTTGGATAAACTTATGGCGATTACCGGTTCTACAGAGTTATATAAGCGTATGTGGTTCTGGTTTGTGCAAGAGATTACCGAAGAAGAAGGGTTTCTAAAATTTCTTCGTGATCGCTGTGATGACTTGAGGAGGCGCAATGCCAGGTGTCGTGTATTGATTGGTGAGATGGAGGCTTTAGGAGCTCGTAGGGTGGCTATTGAATGTTTGGATTGTTTGAAACAAACTCAGGCTAGAGAAACTGATAAGCTTGCCGCTTTGACAGAAGTGTTGGTTGAAACTCAGGCTGGTATCCATGAGCAGGAAGGTCATGTGGCTAGATTTAAATGATTAGGTTTTCATAGGTAACGGGGAGTTAGTGATTTTTTTTCTTAATGGTTGAATGTAATGACTTTTATATCTAATCTTTTGAAGCTGTTACTTATATATGTAATTGGCCAAAAAATTTAGTTCTTATATCAAGTGTTTTGATTTATGCATGTTGTTGTTGTTTAGTTTTTGTTTTTAGGATGTTAGGGATGTAGATGATATAGATTAAGGTATGTTAGGTTCCTGGTTTGGAAAATAAAAATGGTGGTTAGAAATGAGATTGGCGGGAATCGAGAAAAGACACCTCACAGGGACCAACAGGTGTAATCAAAAAAACAAAATTTTTGAACAGTAAAGAAAACTGTATTAACAAAGTCATCAGTGACCAACGGTGCAATGAAAATTTAAGGTTAAAAGACGATTGTATCCTTTAGTGGAAGGGTGACGTGGCCAAGATAACGACAAAAATAATCGTCGTTCGGTGTAACGGGGCTTCAAAGACCAAACGGAAAACAACAATGCCAAAAAAGGACCTTGTATGAGAGTCCCCGTTATCTAGAGACCAAACGGACAAACAAAATTGAGTACAGGGACCAACGGTGTAATTTACCCCAAATATTATGAGATTAAGTAAAAGGGAGTTCAAGAGGTTTTAATATAAATAATATTTAATTTATATATTAATATATAATATATTTTTTAATATTATTTCTCTCGTTTATTTTAAATTTAAATCTAAATCTTAAATTAAATTTAAATTTAAATTCAAATCATAATCATCACATCATCTTTAAACCAAACTGGCCCATAGAATGGCAAATGTCCCCTTAGGGGAGTATGTTTAACCAATCTCAACTCGGATTTGCTCATGACTAGAGTAATTGGTGGTTATGATTTAGTATAGTTCAGGAGTTATGGACTACGCATTTCTATTAGCTAATGTTATTTTTCTGATGATGGATGAGAGGAGTAAACGTTCGTTATGGTTTTTTTTAGAACAGTAGTTTTTTCGCACCCTATACCACATATCTCATAATATGTATCTCACAAATGCCCCTAGTGAGGTTTGAACCCACAACCTCTAGGTTGGTGGGGAACACACATACCACTAGACGACTTTGTTAATACAGTAATCTTTAACGTTAAATTTAACACTAAACTTACCATGATTTATATAATCATTGTGTTTTTTTATTTTTTATCAAAGACTTCATATGATTAGTGTAATTATTATGTTTTTTTCAATTTTTATTAAAGACTTTATATGATTATGTAATCATAATGTCTTTTGTTATTTTGTGATTAAATAATCCTTTTGTTATAATTTTTATTTCTTTAGTTATATTATACATATATAAAAAATAAGCAAAATTTAAAACATTTATTGATATATAAGCTAGGATTACAATAAGTAGAACATTAAATAATTATTTTAAAGGGTTAAATAATTCTTTAATATGATAATAATATTCACGAAACTTTTCTTGGCTACTAACATATGGATTTTTCTATCCACATGCAATGTCACTTTTATATGTCATACCAAGTGGATGAGTCATCGGCAAAGGGCTACCTTCGCGTAATTCCGCTTTAATATAATGGTTACCATTCTTCTTCCTTTGTTTTTTCAAGCTTGGCCGTCCATGCGTATTTTTTTAAACTGAGGATTCTTTAATTAGATTTGTGTTTGGATTGATTATATCACCTAGCATTCTTAAAAAAACTATTCTTTCCAACGTTGGACCTCTTGTTAAACTTTATAAAAAAGTAATATCAAATGTGAAATATAAAAAAATAGGTGGATATTTTCTATTGAAGTTGCTTGTAGTTGTCTATATTTTCTTCACTTATAAAGGGAAAAGCTGAGATTGTCCGAAGAGGCAACTTAGTAGGTTTGTATCCATGACGGATGTATCCTCTTTTTAGCGAGGACCGGGTCGACTCTACAATATTATGTTTTATGCAATCCTAACGAGACTTAATGAGGGAAGCTCAATCTCGACTCAAAAATATCTGAATTCGGCTCAATCTCAGCTCGAAAAGCTTGATTTATTGTTAACGATATGTTTTGTATACAAGCTTATATTTAAATATAAGATCATATTTAAATTGGTTCCAAAAGGTAGACAGATACATAAATAGATATTTACATTTATTATATTTGATTAGGGCCCTTAAAATTTAAAGAACGTACACATAAATATCATTTAATAGCTCGAAAAGCTCGATAATAACTCGATTTGTTAAACATTTTGAGCTCATTTCCAAGCTCGATCTCGATTTACTAGAAGAAGACTTGACTCGTTGGCATCCTTTGTTAGTGAAGTTCCTGGACAACATGTGTGTTTACGATCAATGTCTATATACAAGTTTTTGAACTCTCCTATAAAAATAAGGGACTCAAATACATAAAAGTTCTATTAAATACATTGATTTTTTTAGCAAATACGTAAATACATTTGTTATGCAAAAGGTGGTGGTAACCGAAAGAATGATGAATTTATTGTTACAAATAAGAAAATGATGATCATTAATGCAATCAAAGAGAGATCTCAATGATCGTCCCTTGGGGGAAGATTGTTAGGAATGATAAAAGTGACGATCTTATTGAGATAAAAGTCTTGTAATAAATAAAGAAATAATATTGTGTAATAGGTTAGGTGATAGGCTCGTGACTTAAATAAAGTCACGAGACCCAACAAATAGCTAAAAGCTAAGAAACAAGAGCTCCTTACTCTTCCTTGTATTTGGGTATAAATACCCCTCCCTACCTCATTAGTGATGTGGTCTTCTCTAATCAATCTAATCTCATTTCTCTAAAAAAACAGAAAATTAAATAGAACAATATCTCAGTTAGGTTTGTTTCGTATCTCATGCGAGATTTAAAAATCTAAACGATTTTTATAAGGAAAAACCACTCATCATAGATTGATTATGAAGCTCAAAAACTTCTTTTTAATTTTCGAAAGTATCAAGAAAGAACAATAACAAGAGTGCTATCATTTTTCTTAGTTTTGATTTTAAGCCAACGAAAAACAAAGTAAGAAAAGAAATAAAACCGACCTGTGTTGATTGATAAAATCTCGAAATCAATCATTTTGGTTATTTGAGGTTATTGTTGGTTGTAGTTTGATAGAAAGAGAGAAACGTTTGTGTTGTGACGTTATGTTTATCAACCTACAACAAAATGAGGTGCTTAATATTTTAGGGTAAAGTGAACTTAGTGAAGTGAGTGTGAGTTTTGGATCTGTTGTTTATTCTAAAGAAAAGAGGGTGACGTGTGATATGAAATAGGTTTAGGGTTAGAGAGTGTGTGATAGTAAGTTTTATATACTAAAACATTTTGGGCTTTATTTGTTTAAAACTAGAATAGTGTCGTGCACTTTAGAATTCTTTATCCGAAAATTAGGCCTGCAATTTAAAAAACAAAATATAGTTGGGCCGGGTACTACTGCTAAGGCTTATATATCAAGATTTTTATTTGAAAAAAAATTTTGTATTGGGTTTTTGTCAAAACGTTGAGTTGAGTTGTCAAAATGAGTTGTGTTGTGTTAAAATTCATTATAGTTGAGTTGATATTCCTTATAAATTTGATTGGGCTAAATTTTTGATAATAAACTTTTAGTTCACGTTTTAATTCCGGGTTGATTTTTTCGAGAAGTGATTGATAATTTGGATTGAATTTTTGGGGTTGTGTTGAAAATTTCTTGGGTTCATTGTGATAAATAAGGAAAATGGGATCAAACGAGGATAAAACTAACTATTATAACGAATATATTGAGGCTGATCGAAAAACAAGACGATTAGATCAGGAAGCTGAGAAACAACAATTATTTGCTCAAAAAGTCCAACAACAAAACACGACTTTGACTAGTCAGCTTGAGTTGTATAAGGAAAGGGTTCGGGTTTTGGAAAACATCAAAGGGGATAACAATTATCTCAACGAATTTCTTGAGGCTGATCGCAAAGCAAAACATTTTAATCAACAAGCTCAGTCTCAATTTATTCGTGATCAAGATATCATTCGAGATCTAAAACAACAACGTGATAAATTGGACTTAGCTGTTATTGACTATAAAAGACAAAAAGAGGAATATCAAAAGACACAAACGATTTTCAATCAAACACAGCGTGACAAAGAGGAAAAATATCTTAATGATATTCTTCAGTTACAAGCTAAGAACAAAGATCTTGAAAACGTTGTTTGTAAAATGGGCAAATCAACTGAAACACTTCGGTTGCTTACAAATGAACAAAAAGCTTTTCGGGACAACTTACGGAAGTCGGGTTTGGGATATAACGGTCCTTATGTTCTTTCACAAGCTTATGCCAAAATTCCTAAGTTGTATCGTGCTTATGAACTTTGTAATAAGAATGAACAACTGCATGTGTTTGATTCTGAGGATACTCTTGAGGATGCTGAAAAGAGTCAATTAAAAATGAACGAGTTTCAAAAAGATGAAAAAGTTCAGGAGTTAAAGATAAAACCAATCGATTACAGAAAATTGAACAAACTTTATGACGATTTTGTTCCTCAAAAAGAACTTTCTGCTGAACAAACATATTTTCCATCATCTTTTATATCTTCTGAAAAAGTTTCTTCTGAGACAAAACCAAGCATGGCATCAATGCCTAGTGCAAATCCAATGCTTGTGGATTTGAATGAAATGGAAAATGTTTTCAAAAAATTGTTTGAGTTACTAGAAAAGAATTGTAAACGAGAAAGCATTTTCTATACGTCTAAAGAAGAACTTCGATTAATCGATGTTTGTGTAGAAGCGAAATTAATTCTTCGAGAATGGCATGTCTATTTTGAAGTCTTTCAGAATCGATTTAAAAGAGATGTAAAAGAAATGAAAGATGTTTTTGTTTCAGTGGAAAATGATCTTGATGAAACTTTCAAACAAAATGAGCTTTTAAAAGATCGACTCTTGGAAGCATCCTTAGCTGAAGATGTCAAGAATCTTGTCATAACCTCTTGTATGGAAATAAGGAATAAGGATTTACATGATGAAACTGAAAGAATTTCAAAAGAGTCAAAAGATGTTTCAAATGAGAGTAAAACAGTTGATACGGCTTGTAATGATGCATTTGAAGTCACACAGGAATTGTCAGAAAGAATTGTCGAATTGGAAAAAGATTTGTCAAAATTTGAGGCAAAGAGTATTGCTTTTGAAATCGCACTTCAGCACAAGTCTCGAGAAAATAACTCTTTGAAAACATTGCAAAAAGAAAATGAGAATTTTATGGCATCATTACAAATCGAGAATGCTCATTTGAAACAGACTTATAAAGATTTGTTTGATTCAGTTCAACGGTCAAGAGTTGAGACTAATGAATGTGATGAAGTTAAAGTTAAGGTCGATTTTGATGAAACTGAAACTAAAAACATTGAGTTGGAATATCGAGTGGCGTCATTAATTAAGGAGAATGAACACTTGAAGTTGACTTACCAAAGATTGTTTGATTCAATCAAAAAGTCATGGGTTCAAACAAAAACTTCAAATGTAACACAAAACGAGGCAGAAAATCTAAAGTCTTAATTGTTTGAATTTGTTGAAACTAAGTTCAATAACATTTTCGGAAAGATTGAATTTTTCAAAAAGAAGCAATTGGATATTTCTAAACTTAACAAGGAATCGGAGGAGAAACATAATCTTTTTGAAAACGAAACAAGTATTTTTCAAATAAAGATTGATGAACTGGAAAAGTCTTTAGCAAAACAAATAAAAGAAAATTCTGATTTGTGGATAAAAATCGATAATCTTGAGAATGTTTTCGCTTATGAAGAAAAAAAGGCGACATTGGGAAAATTGAATGCTTTTGATAATGAAAATTGTGATTTTGAATCAAAGGTTTTTCATCTCAAAAAAATCATTGCTCAAAAGTCAAAAGATTTTGATGATGTCAATCTTGAATTGTCAAACAGAACAGCCAAATTTGAGGCATATTTTGAAAAACTTGAAAAGGCAAAAGTTGTTCTTGAATGCCAATTGGCTCGTAAGGTCGATGATTCTAAAGCCGAAAAATATCAATTTTTGAAAGAAATTAATAATTTGATAAATCAATTGGAAAATCTGATAGGAAAGTCTGTGGAAACTAAGTTTGATAAATCTTCAATTTTTGGAAAACAACCTTCTGATAAAGATTTGATAAACTCTCAAATTTCAAAATCATGGTTCATTCCCAAAATTGTTGTGCAAAAGGATTTGTCAAAACCAGTCACTGCACAGTCTTTGCCTAAAAATGAAAAATATCAGTTTTTAAAAAAAATGCATCTTTGGAATCAAAATTGGCATCACAAGATATTCATTCTTGTCAAAAAGAATATCGTGAGTTGAGAACTTCGTATAATGCTTTAAAAGTGAAGTTTGATTCTCTTAATCGAAAAAAATGGAACATCAATGTTTCAAAATCTTCAAAACCTAAAGAAAGTGTTTTGGAAAAGGTTCACACGGGTGAATCCTCAAAACCGTTTTTAAGAAGGGTTTCTCAGCTTACAACCTATTCTTTACAAAAAGATAAGAAGTTTTCTAAGAAATCTCAAAGTTTTGAAACATTTTTTCCTCAAAAGGGCTTTAAGACAAGAGCTTCAAATGCAAAGAATCAATCTTTTGAAACATCACACTCTTGTTTTACACAAACATCACACTCTTGTTTTACACCGGTAAAACAAGTATGGAGGCCAATTAAGAAATCTCAAACTTTTAAAGCATCTACTTCTCAAAAGAGTTTTAAGATAAGTACTTTAAAAGGAAAGAATCAAGTTTTTGTAACTCCACACTCTCGTTTTGCACCGGTAAAACAAGTATGGAGACCAAAGCAAAGTCATTCGAAATCTTTTAAATATTCCAAATCAGAAATGATTTCAATGCAAAACAAGAATGACTCTGCTTCGACCATCAACAAGAAAGGAAGATTTTCAAATGATGCAAAAATAAATTTTTGGAATGTTTCATCAAATGACAATAACAAATGGAAATCTTCTTCGTCAACAAGATTTAAAACTCTACATGAAACACCGAGTTTCAATAATCAATGGAAAATCAAAAGGAATTTTAAATCTCCATTGATTCCACGAGAGTTGTTTTCAAATGAAACACTGGTTTCAAGCTCTCGTTGGA
The DNA here is from genome assembly GCA_026074375.1 of Tanacetum coccineum. Taxonomy (NCBI): domain Eukaryota; kingdom Viridiplantae; phylum Streptophyta; class Magnoliopsida; order Asterales; family Asteraceae; genus Tanacetum; species Tanacetum coccineum. Next base: position 46,859 of record BQNB010025889.1, read on the forward strand.
ACTCAACATCTTTACATCGAATTGACACAACTTTAAAATGGTTTTCAAAACATAGCAGACCCGTTAGCACTGTGCTTAAATGGGTTCCAAAGGTTGTTGTCTAAATTCGATGTCGATGGCTTGTAATCATTTCAGATTGCAACCCGTGCTTTAAATAAAAGGAAAATATACGTTTCAGTGCATTTATCCTTAACAACGAAAAGAGAAATCTTTTCGGTCTTAAGTTATTCAAACATAATCATTCAAAGTTTTGTAGCTCAAGTCGATGGTTTGTAATCAAATGTCATATTGCAACCGGGTCTTCAAATAAAAGGGAAGTGTACATTTCAGTGCGCTTTACCTTAAAAAGAAGAGAAATCTTCTTGTTTTGAGCAAAAGTATTCAACTTTTTCAAAAAGATTTTCAAAATCTTTCAAAAGTTTGCTCACCAAAATGGCTTGTTATTAAATTTCAGATAACAACCCGGTTTTCAAATAAAAGAAAAGTGTACGTTTCAGTGCGCTTTATCTTCAAAAGAAGAGAAATCTTCTTTGTCCCGAGCAATTTTTTATCAAAATCTTTTCAAAAAGTGTGCTCGGGACATACGACTTCTAAGTAAATGTCAGCTTAGGACTCGTTCTTCAAATAAAGGAAAGTGTACATTTTTGTGCATTTATCCTAACAACGAGAAGCTTTCACCTTCTTGGACTTGAGTTTAGCTCAAGTAAATGTTTTTGAAAATGTTGAACACAATTTTTCAAAATTTTATCAAAAAGATTTTTCAGAATCTTTCAAAAATTGTGTGTTCAACACTCCCTTCTCTCGAGACTTTGAAAATTCAAATCATTTTTTATAAATGGAACAATTTTTGAGGGGGAGTTTTAAAAAAATCAAATGCCTTTAATGTTGTTGGATACATCTCATAAAAGTCAAAATTTATGTATCCAAAACATTCAGTGGATTCAAAAGTGGTTCTTCAGTGATATACCAAGGCATCTTAACTCTATCCCTCAATATAATTGCGGTGGCATACAAAATGAAGTGTTTAATTATTAAGGGGGAGTATAAAGGAAAATGTTTTGAACAAATGAATAATAATCGATTTAAAAGTAGTTGTTGACAAGTGTGTTTATATCGATAAACGAGCAAATGGTGAAGATTGTGTCCGGTTACGACCGTTTCCTGAAATTAACAGGATGAGGAGTGAGCAATCTACTGACCATACGTTTTAGATATCAACATACTTTGACGTAACTATTTTTCAAATTTGTTTAGAACATTCAAAAAGGTTCCAAATGATAATCATGCTATATCCGTTTTCTCCCATGTGTTTTCAAAATCTCATATAGCTATTTTAATCCATTGATATCAAAAATATCATATGGTATGCTATTTTTGAGGGGGAGAAAATTGGATTAAAATGTGATCAAGAAAGATAAATGCTTAAGTGTGTGAAATAACAAAGTGATCTAAAAAAACTCAAAGTGCAATCAACTCTTTCCTCCATGTGCAAAATAAATTTGAATAAAATAATTTTGAATATCGATACACATGTGTTGGGGGAGTATTTCTTAAAAGTGAAACTTTTAAAGTGTTAAATGTTTTGATTTATATCAAACACTTTGATTGATTTTCAAATGGTTTTATGGTTTCGATCTTAATACACATCAACCAACTACCTCACGATGATTAAAGAAGAAATAAGGTGGTAAGGTTAGGTATTATCCCATGATCTAACCAGAACCGGAGGGATCTACCCAGGGACATTCCATAGATAGAATAGAAGTCCTTAGGTATGATGAAGTCGAATGTGAATGGGAATAATGTCAACAAAGGCATGAGCTATCATCAGAACAATCACAACATGATGATAGTAATGACGTCTTGGTGGACATTGAAGGGGTTGAAGAATGAAAAAGAAATGATGTGCAAAGGGTGAAAAGAAAGAAGCCCTCCACAAACATTAGGCAGAAACTGGGTCAATACATAATCTATCGAATATCACAAAGATGATATTTGGTATTGAAGAAAGACATCATGGACCCAGTGATGCAATGCACAACCCTTCCCAGCCACTCAAGATTCTCTCAAAAGAATCTTGTTTCATTGTCACGGAGATTAAATGCATAATCTATTGACATCTCACTCCGAGATTGTTGATATTGAAAAGGTGGCAGTCTGCTCCAGCCTCCGATCACAAAAACTAAAACGCACTATTATTAAGCTCTAAAATAGAAGGTCCAAATAGATTCAAATCAAATCTCACATATGACACAGAAAGAACATATGTTATTTAAACATCAAAGATACAAAAAGGTACAAGAGTCCGCTATATGTCTATGTGACAGTGCATGTCTTAGTGACATTGCCGGAACATTCAAGAGTGATACTTAAATTAAGTATTTCATAATGATTGAATGGAAATCCTACCAGTGCTAACATCAAGCCAACGCTGAACGTAGGTTACTAATTTGAAAATGATTGCTCAACGATTCAATTAGTATTAACTAGTAATCTAAGTGATCTAGTAGTTATCGTGTTTTTTAGAAATTTGTTTTTGAAAAACACAAACAATATTTCCTTGATTCATTCAAGTGAAGTGTTGGATTACCAAGGTTACTTATGATGTCACAATATTGATGAGGGGAGATTGTTAGAATTTAAGTTAGTAGTTGACTCTCATGCTTAGACCGCACTCCACACATGACTTCACTATCGAATATTCAGGTGTAACAAGGTTATGATTATGTTTGATGGCCATCAAATATAATTAGGGGGAAGAGAAGTATTCTAGCTGAATATTTCCTGACGGCTTCTCACAATTAGGGGAAGAAATGTGGGACATCCGGACTGATTGACTTTGGTGTATACAACATAGTGCAACAACTGGGGGAAGAAATGTGTACATCCGGGACTTAATTGACTTTGGTGTATACAACATCCGGGACTTTATTGACTTGGAGGTTATAGTTTCTATCTTCTATGAGTTGTTTGTGTAAAGTATGTGCATACGAATGGTTGTTCGTATTGTGTAGGAAGCGTTGAACAAAATGTATCAAGCGGTATGTAACTAGGGGGAAGTCCAACCGGGAGATACATTTATGAAACCGACAAACATCTACAACACTCTCATTTTCATAAAGCATGAACACCATCAATATTCATTCCTTATATTCTCATACTCAAGATTCAAAGATACACTTCGCAACTCTGATAAATCAAAGAACTATCCTCAAAACATCAAATTTGTTTTTTTCAAGACATAAGTTCTACATGAGGAAATTGAAAGCTATCAAGAAAGTAGAGTAGTTGTTTAAGAACTTAAAAAAAAAAGAACAAAATCAAGATGGATACACGATAAAGAATTGATGATATGAAAAGATTCTCCAGAAGGCAAAAGTAAAAGGAAAATGGAAAGGAACATGATCATAGAACTCTAGACATGATTGGAACAAGACCAGTTATTACACAACAAGATTCAAGACAAACGAGCATTAAAGTACAAAGATCAAGGTCACAAGAGAGATCTCAATGATCACCTTTAGGGATGATATGTTTACGGAATAAAGAAAATGAAGATCATAATGCAATCAAAGAGAAGATCTCAATGATCGTCCCTTGGGGAAGAATAGTTAGGAATGTAAAAGTGATTATCATATTGTGACAAATGTCTTGTAATAAATGAACAAATAAATATAGTGAAATAGGTTAGTGAATAGGCTCATGAAACAAAATAGCCTAAAAGCAAGAAACAGTATAAAAAAATGATATTGATTGAGAAAGACATCATGGACCCAGATGATGCAATGCTCAACCCTTCCCCAGCCACTCGAAGATTCTCTCAAGGAATCTTGTTTCATTGACACGGAGATTAAATGCATAATCTATGACATCTCACTCCGAGATTGTGATAATTTGAAAAGGTGGCAGTCTGCTCCAAAGCCTCCGCTCTACGAAAAACCAAAACGCACTTATTGAGACCTAAGGGCAAATGAAGGATCAAATCAATATCTCGCATAGGACACAAAAGTACATTTGTATTAAACATCAAAGGTACAAAAAGTACAAGAGTCCGCTTATATGTTATGTGGCAGTTGCATGTCGTAGGACAATGCCCGGAACAATCAAGAGTGAATACTTAAATTAAGTATTCACAATGATTGAACGAAATCCTACCATGCAAACACAAGTCAACGCTGAAGCGTAGGTTACTATTTGAACAATGATTGCTAATGATTCCATTATTATTAACTAGGTAAATCTAAGTATCTAGTATGTTATCGTGTTTTTTTCGAAATTTGATTCGAAAAATACAAACAATATTACCCTTGATTCATTCAATGAAGTGTTGGATTACCAAGTTACTTAATGAATCACAATATTGATGAGGTGGAAGGTTGGAAATGAAGTTAGGTGATTTGACTCTCATAGCTTAGACCGCACTCCACACAGAACTTCACTATCGAAATATTTCATGTGTAACAAGGTAATATTATGTTTGATGATCATCAAATAAAAATCAGGGGAAAGAAGTGTGCTATGCTGAATATTTTGGACGGATCGAAACAATTAGGGGAAGAAAGTATGTACATCCCAGGGACTTGATTGACTTTTGGTTTATACAACATAAGTGCAACAATTGTGGGGAAGAAATGTGTACATCCGGACTTAAATTGACTTTGTGTATACAACATCCGGGACGTAATTGACTTTGAGTTTATATTTCTAATCTTCTATGATTGTCTTGGTGAATTATGGCATACGAATGGTTGTTCGTTTGGGAGGAAGCATCTGAACGAATTGTAGTCGTGCGGTACGAACTGGCGGGAAGTCAACCGGGGAGATACATTTACGAACAACAACATCAAAAACATCTCTACCTTTCAGAAGCATGAACACGATCATATTCATTCCTTCATATCTCATACTCAAAGTTCAAAGATACACTTTCGCAACTCTGATAAATCAAAGAACTTCCTCAAAACATCAAAATTGTTGATCAAGATAAAAGCTCTACATGAGGAAGATTGTAAGCTATCAAGAAAGTATAAGTATGTTGGTTAGAAGCTTTAAAAGACAAATCAAGATGGATTCACGATAAAGAATGATGATATGAAAAGATCTCAAAGGTAAAGTCAAAAAGGAAAATGGAAATATCATGATCAAGATCTCTAGAGCATGATTGGAACAAGACCATTATTACACAACAAGATTCAAGACAAACGAGCATTAAAGTTCAAAGATCAAGGTTACAAGAGAGATCTCAATGATCATCCTTTAGGGGGAGATTGTTACGAATAAGAAAATGATGAACATATTATAGCAATGCAAACAAGAGCGTCAATGATATCGTACCTAGGGGGAAGATATGTTTAGGTAATGATAAAAGTGACATTCTTATTATGAGATAAATGTCTTTGTAATAAATAAGAGAAATAAAATTGTGTAAAGGTTAAGGTGATAAGGCTCGTGACGTAAATATGCAAGGTCACTGAACCAACAAATATCTAAAAAAAAGCTAAGAATCAAGAGCTTCTGCTCTTTCCTTTAATTGGGTATAAATACCCCACCACCTCCTCATTAGTGAGGTGTGTCTTCTAATCTCATTCTAATCATTTTCTCTAATCCTCCTCCTCCCTCTTTCTCTCTCTACTTTTTGTCTTTCTCTCTCTAGAATAAACACACACACTACACCTAAACACACACTCTATTGCTTATTGATCCTAAATTCAAGACCTAACAGGAAAAGCGGTGCGATGGCGTCAGGTTAAAATCGTGACGCCGTCGCCACGTCAAATCTTCTAAAGCCACTTTAAGTCGGGTACGTTCTAATGCCGTCGCTTTAAAAATCATGACGCCGTCGCTTGGAACTCGCGGCGCCGTCTCCATGCTCTATATGTACGATTTCTTCAAAGGATTTGGTGTAGAGTCATAGTCTTGTCCGTTTCTTCTCCAAAGGAGCCCAAGTCACGTGTATTTCCTTCAAATGCCGTCTAATTGCTAAAAATTCAAAAACAAACGATTAAGCACAAAATCTGGGCATATTTGCATGATTTAGGAGGTTAAATGACCCCGAAAAAGTGTATAAAATGACACCTCATCAAATACACCTACACTTAGAATTTGCTTGTCCTTAAGCAAATGGGCTTTTCTACCTAGACAATAGCAATATTTAAAGCATTTAACCTACTCTTTAAAAGCAGTTTATGACACAACCTCATAGACCTCGTAATTAAAAGCACGAAAAGTATATACTAGCATCTCACATAAGTGTTTGGATTCTCTTTTTCTCTTGGGTGTATAATAAATTATAACAATATGGGAAATGGGAAAATAACCTTCATTAACCCTGTCATAGTATTAAAAATGACCATTGGCTGTAAAGGACAAACCTCCACCGCGTGGCGGCAGAGTACTAGTCATTACTATCAAAGATGTCTTTTAAGGGTTGTGGGGTATAGGTGTAAGATAACATAAATGGAAACGAAAACGGATGGGAAATATTTAGGGGTGACTTTTTGGGTGAATTTGGGGTGAAAGGGTTAGCTAATCATTTATAAGAATACATGATGGAGTTGGTAGTAAGTTCCAATAGACTCTGACAAAAGAAATAACAAACTCTACATAACTCTACATCAATTTTCTTTTAATTTAATATCATACATCACTTGAGGTTTATAAACATACACCTACACTTGAGTTTTAGAACTCATAATTTCAATCTAACTAATGACTCGAATTGAGGTGGAACAACATAACATGGAGATAATTTGATAAACATATAGGGGTATTGACTTACCTTTTCTTCGCCACTCTTTCATGAAATAAATACTACCATGAATCCCAATCGTCCTAAAACTGTATTTACAAGGATAAGGACTTACACCCGTGTACTCAAATAATTAACTTAGTTAAAAAAATAATGTACTAAAATCGAGTCACATACAAGGTAAGGTCTAAGGCAATTTGGAGTGTAAGCAATTGATTTAAAGGTTAACAAATGCTCTTCATTCATAGTCCCGGATAACCCGAAAATACAAAACCGTGCAGAGATAGCTTAGAGCGTTTCACAACTAGGGGTGTCTTTGACAAAAATGTTTGCGAAAGCAACGGGTGTGGGATAAGTTATAATCGAATGTGATAATCATAACAATTACGGGCTTAAAACATAGGTTAATCCTAGTGCCTCTTATCATTGAGCAAATCATAATTCTCACTATGCTTTCTCGGGATGCATCACAAAAACAAGTTCTAGAATTTAATACACTACCGATACATCTCCGTATAAATTTAATACCGATAGCGCCAATTGCTCCAGAAAAGGCGACAAAGACCATACGTACACATCCGTAACAACAGAATAGACACATATGACTGCATTCGAACCTTAACTCGAACAAGCTAAAGGTATAAACTATCTTGGGTATCAAAAATGGATACCCGAATTCCTATAGATCTAAAGGCGAACCTTATCATTTTTAGGTGAATTTTAAGGTTTTTGTGGCAAGTTCATAATAATTCTATCCAGAGATGCGAATTAATACTCCGGTTTTTTTTTCGCCCCGTCGATATGTGTTTTTTATAAAATTTTAATAAAATTTGGGTTAAAAATACCTTCCTATGCTTATGTATTTTAAATATATATCTCAACATTTAAGGACAAAGCAAATGGCAATTGAAGGAATAGTTTCTAAGGCTTATTTTCCCCCTACACTTAAGTTGAACATTGTCCTTAATGTTCTTAAAAGTACCCGTAAAAAGAAATAAAGGAAAAGAATAACAAAGTTATAAAAAGAAACTAGTACTCCTCAGGTTATGGCTATAATATGGAGAAGAAACATCGATACATCAGGTTAAAAATCGTCCTCCAATGAATCTTGTAATGAAACATCCTAAAACTTTCAGCTTCTTCACATAAATAATAACCTGTAAATTAAAGACAAAGACAACTACACCTGGCGTAAAATCGGCGGGATAATGATATATACAACGAAACTTTAGGGTTGACTCTATGAAAACAATAAAGATATGATAAAAGTGGTGATATAATCATGAGTTTTCTGCAGGTAATTAACAAGAAAATTACAAATTTTTAGATATTGCAACAGACGATTTATTTTTTATTTTTCGAAAATAATTGAAATTTTTTTGAATTTTCACATGGCTGGGGACGTGAAACCGTCAGGATAAATCCTGACGCCGTCTCCAGTGTCTGTGAAAATTTCCTCTTTGTTTTTCTTGAAAATTTTACTGCACATAATTTTATTAGTTATTTTCTGCATATAATACTACATAAAACCTGAGATTAATCATTACAATCATATGACTCGAACTAACACGAATTAATCTAAACAATTTATTTTTAATGTTAGAATTGGTTCTTATAAACTAGATATTTTCCCTACACTTATTTTATGAAAAATACCTTTAATTAAAACGAAGTTAAAAACAAAACAAAGCATGATTACAAAATAATTCAAACATAAAAGAATAAACGAGAAGAATTAAAACACAAGGACACTCTACATGCGAGAAATAAATATTGTGTTATGCCTTCCCAAAAAGTGCTTGTTTTTTTGTTCGAGTCACGAGCCTGACTCTACCCTTATTTATTAGACAAAGGAGAGGGTTCCCATACACTTAAGGTCAAGTGCGAGTGATAGTGACGGTACACACCATTGTGGTGAGAAGGGGTCATATGTTGAAAAATTGGTTGTTGAATTATATGCTCCAAATGGTGTATTTCTTTAATCCTAACCTTCTCTACTTCTTTTGGCCTAACGGGTGAGTTAAGTTCTCTTCCTAGAAAAGAAACTTCTATAAATTCTGATTCCCAATCATCTTCTATCATCTCCAATTTCAAAAAATCAAAACCTAGGATCCACTTAGTCCTAAGTAAACCTATTTAGAATGTCCATAATTTTTCTTAAGATCATCCATGCGTGGGTGATAATAGCAATATGTATCCTTAGGGTGGAAAGATGCCGCATGAGGTGACGACGGTGTATGATTGGTAAAATGATCTACTTCCTTCATCCTAAAACTATCCAGACTAGGTGGTTTGATAGATGGTTTGGGGCCTCTTTCTTCTCCTAGATCTACTTCTAAGGATGGGAAACTACGAAAGGGTTATGGTTGAGGCTCCGGTTCATCAAAACTAGAAATTTCCCTAGAACTAACAGGAATGTCATGATTAGCAAGTATTCAAGCCTAAAGTCTCCTAGTGGTGTTTCATATCTAAAGGTTCTACTCAATCGAGATTCCTACATCTCTTTTACTCTTCCGGGTAAGCCTACGGGCATGTTTTTCCTCAAATGAAAGAGGACTTGTGGGGAACTTTAGGTTAGGGTTTTTCCACCTTATACCATATGTTATAACCTTTATGCAATCTCAAGCCCCAAACATTCGTCATTTCTAAAAAAATCTTTCTGCTTGACCTTCAAATTTGCAATTCTATGTTCAGAAATATATTGTTCTATGTGGTTGTCCAATTCCTTTTTTGGCCTTGGGCGAAATTTTCCAATGGCGTCCCATTACATCTTCACCACAATAATTCCCAAGGTTCCCCTCTGCTGACAAAGTCACGGTCCCATATCCGGGTATAGGTCGTCGACTTGATCAAAAAGAATAGAGATAAGGGATCATAAACATCGAGTATGGCGATGATTAGGGAGCATCTATGGGATTAAGCTTTTAAAATGAGTCCACGCATCGTAGATAGATTCATCTTGATGTTGTTGGAACACTAAGGTTTAATTTTAGAACATGAAGGTTATGTTTCGTGGAGAGTTTTGAAAGGGTGTGGTTGGTGGTCTTTCATACATCATGATGGTGAACGAAAGAGTGATTTACAAACAAAATGCACAAAGAAAAGATAGACTAGAGAAAGCTAATAAAAATAAAATAAAATCTTACTTGATAGGAATCAAGCGAGTAGACCTAAGTTAAACAATGATCGAAAACCTAACTATTCCCCTACATAGGCGGGCCAAAAACTTGATGCAGTCCTGCCCGTAGGACTTCAACAAGAAGTTTTACAACTCCCTAGGCAGAGCACCAAACCGTTGTAGTGTAGTAAGGCAAGACTCGGGGGTTGTTATCGTTCTCTAGGGGAAAAGGTTGGGAAGGCTCGATCAAGATCTAAAAGAGGTCTATGGGGTTGAGAGAAGATTCTTTTTGTATTTTTATTTTAAAGAAAGCAAGTAAAATCATATGTTTGAGAGGTAGGTTTGTTTTATCTGATTAAACTAAATTAATATCTAAACTACTTTGGTGGTAACTTATATGGTAAACGAACGTATTTACTTAATCATGCACTACTCCTTAGATTACGTTCTTCCTAAATACTTGTTGCCTTTGTCACACTTGTGATATCTATAAGTGAATTTCCTAAGTCATGAAACGAAGTACACGAACCAGCCAACTACGTTAATAATATTCTGTTTAAGGCAACGCATAAGTAAGGGAGTATGAATACTATTTACAAGCCCCTAGAGAAGTATATTAAATGCAATTGAAAATATCTTAAGAGGATCACGATAAAGTATAAGGTAGTATGAAGAGACTGTTACCGATGATATCCTTATTCCAACACACTCTCGTTTACCCGAAGACGTCTAATGCCAATTTAATGGTCTTATGTCTAGTTTGCCTAAAGCTTAACGCGTACATCCATCACAAGAAGCAACATAAAAAGGATCTACAATCTAAGTTTCATGCAATCATAAGTAAATACTAAAGGATCTAGCCTAGCATGTTAAGCACAAGAGAAAGAAAAGAATTAAACAAACTACATCATATAGACCAATATTATAAGCATTAAAGGGATATATAACGTTACGTTAATGAAAAAATATTAAAGACTGATACAATAGGGTTTAAGGCCCTAAGCACGGCCCTAGCAAAGCTGCCAAACTCGAATATAAAAGTTAGGGTTCATCTCCCAGAAGCTATCTAAAAGTTACACACCTAAAACCTTAAAGTCACTTTTGTATATATCGGAAAACCCCGTGCACCGCGTCGATTATTAAGTCATGAACGCCAATCGCCCACACCGAATCTTCTAGAGCCACTTTAAGTTGGGTACGTTCTGACGCCATCGCTTTAAAAATCATGACATCGTCGCTTGGAATTACACGCCAGTCTCCACGCTCGCAATAATGCAATCGATTTCTTGAACGGATTTGTGTAAGTCATAAGTCCTTGTCTGTTTCTTCTTCAAATGAGCCCAAGTCACGTGTATTTCCTCCAAATGTCATCCAAGTGCTAAAAACACAAAAACAAATGATTAAGCACAAAATCAGTTGGTGAATTCATAGGTTTGTGTAAGTATAAATGTAGAACCGCAAGAGTTCAATGTGTGAAATAATGTAACACATACAAAATCACAAAATGTAATTACGATTGCCCTAAGCTCATAACACTGAAGCTAAATTATGTATGTGTGCAAATTTATGCACTAATGTACCCGTGTAGATGTTCAACCTGCAACATCCAAAATCCGATATGGTATACGTCCGTTGGACAAGTAAGCATGACTTACTCGGACGGGGATGCCAATCCCAAATAGATCTATCTATAACACACGCGCTTACACAAAGTAATTACATGATACTGGACATAATGGGTTATCGCTACTTAGGCAACTCGTAATATGTTTAAAAGAGTACTTGCGTCCAAATATAAAACAAGGCATGTATCTCACCCCGAGATTTGTAAAGTGTTGTTAAACAAGTAAAATGGGGCTATAACTCACCTTAAGTGATGGAATTGATTTTTAGAAAAATCAACTAGGAATGTCGTCGCAAAGGACCGGTATCACCAATTTAATTATAGGTCGATTTAGAATAACGTATGTAAATATGAAACAATGCATTATATTTTACCTTGTTATATCACCACCTAATAGTTTTAGTCTTAGCTTATAAATCAAAATAATGATTTCGATAAGTTAACACTTTTAATATTTTTACAATGACAATATATATATATATATATACTAGTTAATTTATAAAATAATATTTATAAAGTTTAAAATGCGTATAAATATTATATAAGTTATTATTTTCTAAGGTTTTTATAGTCCAAACGGACCCGAAAACATCTGATAACACTGTTTTACTATTCATGTCAGGAACATACATTTGTAAAAAGTATGCAGAAATTTTCATGTCATTGTCCGAAAAATAGTCCAAGTTTGATTAAGAATAACTCTTCCATTTTACACTTTCGGGCTTTGATTCGCGCGAACTTACACCTTATTATATATAAATAAACACAGATATCTATAAATATAAAACAAGGATCAGGACCCACAA
>BQNB010025890.1:0-59154 GCA_026074375.1 Tanacetum coccineum
AGCAAAACAAGCATATTTTTGGCATTTTAAGTCCGTTTTTGGTTATTTTAACTTGTTTTTAAAGGTAAAAGGTATGTGTACTTAAACACATACCAGTAAGACGATTTATGATCATCTTATTGATATGAATTATGTCACTTCTTCATTTGAATAAGGAAATTATAAATCTCCGAACTATGAATTTATAAATTCTCAGTTACAAGAAGTTGAACGCTTCTTTTTGTAAGTGACAAATTATAAATAAGTAGGCTTAAGTATATAACATACGTACTATAACAACCCAAGAATTTTCATCAACCTATTCTACTATGATCACAATTATACGGGGAAATTTTTCGCTTTATTACATTACTTGCATTGTCAATATCTCAGTATGTCATAACTAAAGTAAACGAGCTCACGCAACCTATCTATGGCAATCCTGTCTTCATATATGTTAAGAAAATATCATAAAATGTCAAGTCAATATCTTAATATTCTTATTACAAAGTACATTATTCCTATAATGTACCATTCGCAACGTTATATCAAAATGGACTTTAAACTGTTACTGTATGCCTCTAAACCCTAAATTCATGAAAGATTAACATCTAAAGTGAATGCACAAACTACTAAAGCATATTTACAAGTAATATAACATCTCATTTGAAATATAAAAATCCCTCCAAGTCAAGTACAAGTCTCTAAAGCTCAATGTACAAGTCATTAAGCATGATCTATAATAGCGTTTTTTACCTCTGCTTTTCATTTCTAATTTCTCATCATCACTTGTGTACAAGCTATATACTCATTGTATAATGTGTAAACCCTAAAATATCGAATCATAAGTTTCATCATCTTTTTGCACTCAAAACCCTAATTCAAAACCCTAAACCCTAAAACTTAGCTAGTTTCTAAACCATGACTCGTTTCTTCATTTTTATCCATTGTAAACCTAAACCAATACTTAAATAAGTTGTAATAACATACATTACAATATTCTCAATCATTTCAATCTCATTTACCAATATTACCAAAAATGTACAAGAAATAAAACTCCGAAAACCCTATTATGCCCTAATTGTAAACTTTTTGCCCGTTTACTCATTTTCTACCATTTTAACCCAAACACCTATCATTTTTGATTATAAACCTTAATATAAGTCTTAGGATTCAGTAACTATATTCTAATCAAGTATACACGAAAATTCAAGCTTGAAAACCCTATGAACCCTAATGAACCCGATATCAAACCTTTGCATTTTTGACCAATTTGAAAGTTTTCTTGCAATCAAGCACCTTGATGACCATGCTACTTCATCCCTAAGCTGATTACAAGAACCTTACAAATTCTTAACTTATTATAGTTAAAAATTGATCACATGCTTCTTGTTCGTTCTTTCTAGCCACGAATCACCAAAGAAAGCCAAACTCAGGCTAGTTTTAGCTTAAAACAACAATTCTGATGACTATCGCTCATCACCCTTAGCCCTTACACATGTCCTAACTCAGATCCTAAGAGTTACTTGGTCACCAAAGATCATTTCACTATAAATAGGAAACCATAACACTACCTTTTCTTCATCCCCACGTCCTCCTTATAACTAACATAGAAGCAATAATTTTCTCTACTAGATCCTAAGGAGATCTTAATAAGCTCAAGTTAAGAAAGGAGCAAAAAGAATAATAAACGAAGCCCGGAGTCGTTATTCTAGCGTAGAAGCTACCCGTCTGATTTCGACCCCCTTTCCTAAGCTAAAGCTCAAACCCAGGTTCTAAGGATTCTATTCTGCTCATACACTCTTATAAGGTTCATATGATCCTAAATATCACTGTTAAATTTCATAACTCAATTCATGTTATTTTTCCATTTTGATCAAAACGTACACCCACACCCTAATTTCGCGTTTTTCTTAAAATTAAATGTTATAATGGTTAAATGTTGTTATAATCTATCTCGCATGCTTACTTAATGTTAAAACTAATACTTTATGGATTATGAGGAATTTGAAACTTAAACCCCGGTGCGTTTACGTTTTGAACCCTAATTTGACCCGTTTTTTTTTATTTTTTTGTTTCCTTCTAGCACTATAACGATCGTTATTTTAAACTGCGTTACGTTAAAACTGCATATTTTAGTTTTATTATAGCTTATTAAAATTATCATTTTGAATGTTATAAGCTTGCATAGGCAATTTGACATGTTTTGTAATTATATCCATGCAAGTGGTCTATCTCAAAACTCTCTGAAATTAAAACTAAGGGGTAATATTAATTTTATCAAAGTTATAACTATAGGGGTCTATTATGTCACTTTTTCAAAGTGCAAGGTTTACTTGGTATATCTTTTAAACTTGAAGGACCAAGCTCGTAAAAGTGCAAACCCCAAGGGTATATTTTGCCACTTTTCAAACTCAAGGGTCTAAAATGTAACATTTTGAAAAAAAAGTATAAAATCATGTTTAAAACCTTACAAGACATAACTTTAATTAACGCTTCTCATGCTTAACATTTCCAGATATTGATTAAAACGCTTAAAACCGATTATATCATATCACAATACTAGGGAGCTTCATATTAAGGAGTTTCATATTGGTATTACGTTCTGACTGAGTTGTTGGGTTTACGATATAAAGTTCCCTAGCTCCTCAAACGTTTACTGAATGACTTCTGAATTATGATGGCCCGAACGGCGATACAATAATTCCAAACTCTTCAATCAAACTCATAACTCTTAAAACTAAAGCTCTAGAGTACAATCTTCCTAAGACTCAACATATTTACTCAGGTTGCGTGACGTGGTTGTTTACTATCATTTGCTATATCAACCTTCCCTGTTAAGATTGTGATAAGGTCGTCAGCTTTCATTTTGGAATATTTATTACATCTACATACTAGTGAGTGCATGCCTCGCCTTTCAATCTTTTGATTATTTTGATCAACGCGAGGGGGATACATGTCAATTGTTTTTAATCTATACAAAAGTCTTAAAACCGATATTGTGAAATTCTCACCTCGCCACATGTTTATAAACCCGCGAGGGGGATAATTTTGGTTTTACAAACTTCTTTTTGCCTACTCGTATATTTATAAAAAGAAGTGATTACTTTTCAAAGACTTAATGAGTTCAGAATTCTACATGTCTTTATAATTATGTATATTACTGTAACCATGAATGCAAATGTTCCTCTTAAAACTATATGTTACCCTGATATATTATTCCTAAAATACATGAAAGTATCTCTTAGGGTAATTATCTCCTTAATATCTCTTTAGGTAATATCTCCAACTATCTCTTTGGAGTAATATCTTTCACTATCTCTTTGGGTAGTATTCCCAATATCTCTTTGGGTAATATCTCCAAATATCTCTTTGGATAGTAAATGAAGTATCCCTTAGGGTAGTGGACTTTAATGTATCTCCTGTAAGGTTCCCTGGTTTATGGAGTTTAAATATGAGATCATAAGCTTTAGGGCAATAATACTGTTTTTATAATAATTTTACTCATTGCGTTATTACACTTATTGGTGTATAACAAACATAATTTCAACATTATTTTATAAACTTTGACATTTCACTCAACCTTTGTGTTGACTTTTTATGATTGTTTATCTCAGGTAAATGAGCAAACTTATGGCATGGTAGTGGCATGGACTCGAAGATGCTAAAATTGTTATCATTAATATTTATGTTTTAGATTTTGGGACCTGCTTTGTAAAACTCTGATATGCAATGAATGATACATATTTATTGACAACGTCTCTTTTGGGGCGTTGTCTATGCTTATGATGGTTGTTTCATGAAGTAATACCACAGAATTAGCTTCCGCTGTTATGTAAAAATGGGGTGTTACTTAAGCATGCTATATCTTAAATTGTCCTAATGGACTTTGAAGAGGATCTCCAAACCTTGATGCGAATGAGGATCTCGTCGAAATAATTGACACGGGGCACCGTACTACAACCAATCACCTTTAAATACAATCGAGTAAGCTTCTCCATTTTATATTCATCATTCATGAATAAAGTGAGCAGCTTTCGTAATGGTCAAACAATGGACCAAAATTGAATCATATCCAGATGATGTTCTTGGAAGCTTGTAATGAATCCATTGTAATTCTCTCCATTTCAACAGGGAATTTCCGGCTGTTTGATAGAATCCTGAGGTTTTGGTGTTTAGCCTTTGACGTTAGCAACATGTCAGCACTTCCTTGACATAAGTCGCAATGTCAGCTTTCATATCGGCCACCAGTATAATTCCTCATATCGTGGTTACATTTTATCCAACCAAGATGAATGGAATAATTTTTATTTATGAGATATAACTGCTTTAGACTCTCAATCATCCAATTATGGATAACCGCTACTCGTCCTTTCAGAGATTTGGTACATCGGATCTAATTTTAATGGCTCCCCTTCGCCAAGAAATCCTTCGGCACCAATATTATCCTCCTTGCACGCTTCAACTTGTGCATTTTGAATTTGCTCGGGTAAATTGTTATGTACCCTTACCACTAAAGCACGCACTCGAATCGGTTCCTTATCCTTCATGCTCAACGCATCAGCGACAACATTCGCCTTTCCCGGGTGATAACGAATACCACAATCGTAATCACTCAGAAGTTACTCATCTACGCCTGTATATTTAGTCTTTTGATCCAAAATATATTGTAGTCTTTTGTGATCGGTGTATACCGTACAAATAATGTCTCTATAGTCGAAGAGCAAAAACCACCGCTCCTAATTCCAAGTCATGGGTCGTATAATTTTCTTCATTCTTTCTAAGTTGCCTAGAGGCGTACGCAATCACCTTTTCCTGTTGATCAAAATAGCTCCCTATCTTTTCAGGACGCATCGTCATTACCAAACCAAGTCCTTCGCTTCTTGGGTCGTGATAATATTGGCGCACTACACAATTTCAGCTTCAATGTTTGAAATGCTCTCTACGGTGTGCCCCACACATAAGCTTATTTTTCTGAGTGAGTTTAGTTAATGGTTTGCTATTAGACAAAATCCTTAATAAACCTTGATACTAACCTGCCAAAACCAAAACGTCGCACTCCGTTGGTGTAGTCGGTGCAGCCCAATTTTTAATGGCTTGATCTTCGCAGATCAACTGAACTCCATACTATAATCGTGGCCCGGAATTGCAGGAATCACGCCAAAAATTACTTTTGAAAATTTGGGTACAACTTTAGCTCCTTAGAAATTCAAGCTAGTTTCAAATGTTCACATGTTCTTCTTATTTTTGGAATACCTCCGAATATCATCATGACACATCACGAATTATCAAGATACGGCTTGCACAAGCGATTCATCAATCTGAATACTGCAGGTGCATTCGTCAGTCGACAGGATTACTGAAACTCATAATGGCCATAACGAGTTCTAACGTTGTACTTGGACTGTCTTTCGCGGCTCGAAGATGATGTACCTCATAAATCCATCTTGAAAACGACACTAGATTGCAGCTGATCAACTCAAGTCATCAATCCTCGTTCCTGGTTGTTGTTTAATATATTATATATTTAAAATCAATCAGCTTCTTGATCGTACTGTTCAGTTTCGGTAATCAATGCACATCGGAACGATCATCTTCTTCTTCACTGAACAAGACCAAAGCTCCCACGGGGATGAGTCGGTCGGATAAAACTTTCTCCTGACAACTCTTATAGTTGCTTGGGAATCCTTCATTTCGGTATGGTGCTAAACGATAGCGCACGCGCCAGGATGCAGCAGGGAATAAGATCAAAATGGAATTCAACTTGCCTGGGTGGGGAAGTCCGGTAATTCTTTGGAACTACCTTGGGGGAAATCTTGGATAATGGGAACATTGTCTAATGCTTACTCCTTGATTATTGTTAGTTACTTGAGTCTAAGACTAGCTCACCAACCTTCTTGATATACTTTGGCCTTAATGCAAGAACGCTCTTTCATTGGGATTATTTCTATCGCCTTCGATAACAAGTCTTACCCTCCGGGGACATTCTATTTCTCTCCAACAAAATAGAGGGCATCGTATCGTGATAACCAATCCATCCAATAATGATATCAAAATCTTTTAGTTCGGATACCTTAAATCGATTGGAAACGACCGGTTTAAACGCATTTAAGTGTCCACCCTATTATCACATTATTGGTACTTACTACTATTCATCTGCAATTTGACTTCCTAGCAAGTATCTAATCAACTGGTTTCACTATAATAAGGTACTAAAATTTGAAGACTCACAATTTTTATCGGCCCGAATCAAATAAAGCAGTAGCATATCGATTATTGAGTAAGAATGTACCAGTAACGGCTTTCGGATCTTACTGAGCATCTACAACTCCTAACTTGTAAGAAGCTCTACGGTTATTTCCACCTTGTTCATTCTTTTTCAACTTAGGGCAATCTCTCTTTCGGTGACCCTTTTCATTACAATTAAAACAAGTCTCATCTTTTCTGTGAGCTCCAACAAGCAGTCGTCTTGTGCCCAACTTACAGCATTACCACCTTTCTAACAATCCTCAGCATGCTTTTATTCTTCACTTTTGAACAAACTTCATTGTTATTTGGTGCAACTTTGGTCATAGCTCTAGCATTAGCTCTTCTTTGGTTTTGCCGACGATTGTAATCGCGTCGATTGTCACCACGACTACCACGATCTCCGTCACCTTTCCTCTTTTCACCCTCAGAAACCTCATCAGTCTTGTCTTGTATTATGTGTCCATGAGGATAAGCCATACGGACCGCATCATCATACCGCAGGCCTCGTGATGTACATCACACGTATATTCTTTGACAACCGAAATTTACTTTTTTGGTCACCTTCCACCTGCTCCGGCTTCAACCATTCAGGACACAAAAGGCCAATTGTGGAATCCGTTTGTATACCATTAATATCAGTTGTCCCTTTTAACCTCCAAGTTGTACAATTCTTGCTCCAGCCTTGCAAAAATTCGAGGACAAAATTCCTCGGTCATCCACTTTCTCACCTCAGTCCATGGAGTACCATTAGCAGCATCAATACCCATGGAAGCAATTCTTCCATTCCACCAAGTCAATGCATGACCTTGGAGAGTAGTAGTGCAAATTTCACATATCCTTTTCCTTGCAATTTCCCTGATTTCGAAACATAGATTCTAGTTTCTAAACCATGACATAATCCACGGCACCTTCGGGCCCTTTAAAAGGTTGTGGGGTCAACTTCATGAATGTATGTAAGTACACCTTGTGAATTTTGAGCGCTGTCGGTCTGGCACCGGCTCTGCACCACGGCTCCAGCACCACTGCTTCAGCACTACGGCTCAGCACATCAGCTATATAGCACCCATAGCTCCAGCCCACAGGTTCTTCACATCGGCTCGCAGTTCATATTTGCCATAAATTGCCATAGATGCGGAAATTGTTCCTAATAAACTCGCGCATGCGAGCATAGACATTGCTTTTGGCGACATGTTCCTGTTACAAACAAATCAATCATAAATGAGTATTCATTCGATGATTGTATTAAGAACGGAACATGGAGAAGAAACAGAAAAGACAGGTAACAACAACAAAATAGAATTAGAACCAAAAGATAGTTTTCCTAATCACAAACAAGTTACAAGTTGCCTTGTCATACATTACATGTCACCATCTAATGCTATACAACTCTAAAAGCCTTAGTTCTACTAACTGCCATGCAGTTTAGTTCGATATTTCAACAAGATACTCCTAATGATAAACTAATTACTAAGAGTCACAGGTTGTCCACGTGGCTCGGAAGGGTCCTCGATCCCTAGAAGTAGGTTCTTCGATTTTTTCCGGATGCTCAGGTATCTCTATAGATGGCGGCTTCGAAACAGCCCCAATATGAACCATATCCAAGTAAAACATCTTATTACCCACTCGGGACTCATGTAACCTCCTCATAGCAGTCTCACACTCCATACGAGCCCACACCAACTTAGTCTTAGTCTCAGCCAATCTTTTCTTCAATGTGGCATTCTCCCCACTCTCCAATACCGACATCCTCTCGAGAACATTTACCCAAGGCACGCTGACATTTTCCGACTACATGATTAAGTAACTCCCTTTTTTTTCCCCGATTTTATATTTGGATTTGGAAGAACAATTCAGTTTGGCCCGTACACAAATCAGCTCCATGATCACTGCTTGTGCACGTGAATTTGCCCTAAAATCACGCTTATGCCCGGGTGCTAATATTAATATGCGAAGGGCACGAGCAAAGATGACTCTCCTACCTTCCAATAAGCCCTCGAAATAGTCAGGGATATCCTTAAGGTTTTGGGTAATCGTCCCAGCGTAGTCGGGTGCACATCGACCTCCTCGTCCTCTGGACTCCGTATCAGCTGCACCGAATCAGATTACACATCTCAGGTGGCGGGTTTTGTCACCCTCTACTCATAGGAAATATCAACTCAGCATCATCTCGCGCTCAATATCAAACATTTCCTCGGGTCTTCTTCAGGATCTTCTTCGTTCATCAGCCACAACTCTAATATCGTCGGGAATGTAAAGCATTTCGTTGGGAGGGATCATGGATATCCGCAACTTGGTTCGGCTCGGGAACAACTGGGTTCACTTCGGGAATAGCTTCGTTCGGCTCGTTAAGATGATTAGGGTTCTCCATGACAATCTGCGTCGTATAAATATCTCGTATTAGTATTAAATAATTACATAATTAACATTTATATTCAAATAAATGAAAATTTCATATTATAACATATATATTTTTCCATATATATATATATCGATAAATAATTCCTTCTCATTCTTGTCCATTGGTAATTCGGAGATTTCGCTTGCACAGTTATAGTTAAAAGATTTCAAAAATCCTTTCGTTCATTTTTTTTGAAAATCTTTTGTTCTCTATAACTTAAGCTCTTGATACCAATCTGTAACACCCCCATTTTCATATATCTCAGCGGAAGGGTCATTTGGGGTGCTACGTCATAATATAACAACTCAAGCATAGAAAACGACTCGAAAAGAGACGTTTTTAAATACATTCATTCGAAATAAAAGTTTACATCATAGGTCCCAAATTGTTTCATAATTCATACAACATTTTTGCAAATCATCTTCGAATGACTTTTATTTAATGGGCCTTCAAAACATTTAGGTTTCCATAAGCGACAACCAAATTCTCCATCGCCGAATTACCTTCAAGGACCTGAGATAAAACATGCTAAAACGTCAACAATAATGTTGAGTGAATCCATAGAGTTTATATATATAAACAATAAAATTTCCGAACACAAGTATCATTTCTCAATATTCATCAGGATATAACGATGTGGCCAAACAAAGTTATATCGGGGGATTATTTATAAGTCTCATGACATTGAACGTTACCATCTAATTATGTTGGGGTTCCCAACAAGGTATGCCTACTATACACCCTCGCTATGAGTGCATATTATTCTCTATACAACGCATCCGTTGTGTCATATTCCCGACACTTGACGATAGCCAGTCGTCACGGATTGGAGGTGGCAGCCTCCAAATAGTACTATTTCATGTATAAGCGTCTACCATTTCCCGGTAGTTAACAATTCATGATTTCCGCAGGTCTTTTATCTAGCGAGTTAAGCTAACTTATAATAATAATCGAGGCAACTAGCATACAATCTCCCTTGTGTTCTATTTTAAAAACAAGCATGTTATCTCCCTCGCGGGTTCATAAAACAATTAAAGTGTAAAAATGCAAGGCTATGAACTCACTTAGTAATGTCGGATGAGAATATCGATGAATAAAAACTTTGGAAGTAGGCGCGTCAATCAACTAAGACCTATACAAATTGTAACGGGTCTTAGGTTTCTAGTCGATAAAAATTAACGAAAACTCATAAATTAAATAAGTATATGTATACATGTAGTTTATATGATGATCATTCTCTTGCAATATATTTATTTCACAATTAGAGTTTTCTAGGTTTTTAACTTGTTTTTATTAGCCATTTTACTAGTATTGTCTAAATTAGCTCAAAAAGCCCAATAGGCCCATTAAGCAAGCCCATTAAGTTATTAAGTTGATATTATCACTCAAAGACCAGGTCCTAGCCCATTAGTAAGGTCCAAGTGGATTGGGCCTAAAGTTAAGTCCAATAAGTCCATTTTGTTTCATTGGGCCTAGTGGTCCAATAAGGCCTTATGGCCCATTTAAGCTTGTAAATGACTCTTGTTATAAAATTTCGGGTTCTCGAGGTTGGGATACTTTTATTATCAGTATGTTAGCATTTTAAAACTCCCAAGAAGTGGGTCCTACTACCTCAGGTTTTAGTTACAAAAATCGCTTTACATAGTATAGTGTTCGGGTAGTAGTAAATTTTGTATACTTTTATGTTTACGAAAATAGTCATAATATATAAACCATAAATGGTATAATTGATATATCTATATGCTTGGCTTTAATTTTAAGTCCACTTTACAGATTCGAACTCATTTTAGTACATCTTTTAGTTATATTTATACATATGGTTACTTTTATACATAAATGTCACATTACCTTTTTGGACTGAAATTTCACTTTCACCATTTTGATGCCATTTACAAACCATAAAGAGTTGGTTGACTATCCAATTAATTCAGAATCTACATGATTTTATCTAGGTCTTATAGTTTTAACTTTTTAACTAACTTAGTCCGTAAATGTGACTTTTTATACCATCTGTACAGCAAGGTCAGAATCCACTAGTTTTGGTGTTTTGATCATATCTCACTCAATATTCACTTTCTAGAAATCATCCAATTTGCCAAGTGTCCACAAAAGGATTATCTACAACCTATTGTAATCAAATCCAACCTCAAACCTGTAGAAAATTATAAAACCTTCTGTTCATTACAGTCCATAAATTTTATGATCATTTTACTTGTTTAAATGGCTATTTTAGCTATGATTAACCTAGATTCATACACACAAAGCCCATTTTAATCATTGATCATCATATATCATGCATGTACATATACATTGGAAAATCAAAAGAAAACTGTTAGGAAAATAGATTGTAACAGACTTAATACTGGTAGTATAATAGTTAAGTCTGGTAGTTATAGTTAATTCTATTAGTATTGAGTTAATACTGGCAGTACTAAGTTAAGTCTGGCAGTACTAAGTTAGTACTGGTAGAGTAACAGTACTAGAGTTAGTACTAGTCATAGTTAGTTCTGTTTATAGTTAAGTTTGTTTATGTAACAGAATAGTAATAGTTATCTTAAAGATATCTTAGGAGATATCTTAGGAAAGGATATGTATTATCCTTTGACGTTTGTAAAGCCCATTAGGGTTTCCTTGGTGTATAAGAGGAACCCTAAGGCATAATGTTATGAGTACGTTTTTGAGAAATATCAATAGAAGCATAGAGCTTAATAGCAATTTAGAAATATCGTTTCTTCTTTACTCTTGTGTTAAGATTCCGCATTAACACTTGATAATTCATAGTCAGTGTCTCTCATATAGTTGATTTGGATTTATCCAAGTTATCTATCGTCTTACAAAGGCTAGTCAGATCCTAAACCAAGGACCTACAAGTGGTATCAGAGCCTTTAGAGGGACTCTGAGAAAGAAGAATCACAAGAACCACAAACAATACTCTTCTACGAACCTTTACAAAATGTCTAACCCTGCCAATGATGATTTCTCACAACATCTCAGTGATGATGAAGAATCAAACCATGAAGATGCATCAGCCACTGGTGCTGAACCTAAACAACAACAACAAATGATTCCCCAAACTACTGCTATCTCAAATATCAAACTCCCAATTCTGAAGAAGGAGGAGTATGATATATGGGCAATGGAGATGGAGCATTACCTTGAGTACATTGACAATGAAGTATGGAAGGTAATTCAGAATGGTAACTCCAAGAAGAGGAATTCAACCAGAAAGGATGGTGTTGTTCGAGTACTTTCACCAGTTACTGCTGCAGAGATTCAAGCTATTGAAAAGGAAAGGAAGGCTAAGTTGCTGATGGCCCATTCCCAAAGAACATATGAAAGATGTTCATGGAATGGTTGATTGGCAAAAGAGATATGGGAACCCATCAGAACTAGGTTTGGTGGTAATGCTAATTCAAAGAAAATGCAGAAGGCTGTTTTCAAACAACAGTTTGAAGCATTTAAAATATCTAATCAGAAGGCTTAAAGGGATATGAATAGATTCAACAGTTTACTTTCTCAATTGAAGCTCATGGGCTGAAGTATCAACAAAAGATGCAAATCAAAAGTTTCTTAGATCTTTGCCTTCAGCATGGTCTAATCTGGCAATGACAATGAGAACTAATCCAGAGATTGACAATTTATCTATTGATGATTTGTACAATAACCTTAGAGTTTTTGAGCAAGAAATTCAAGGTGTTTCAAAAACATCTTCAAGTGCTCAAAATGTTGCTTTTGTTTCACAAAGCAAAAGTAGCACTAATAAGGTTAAGTCTGGTTTTACTGGTGCCTATAGTACTTGCACTCCTTCTACTTCTTCAACAAATGTTCCTGAAAAAGAAGTTCTTGCTGGTTTTGCTGATGAAGTTATTCTATCTCTCTTTGCCAAACAATCAGAGGACTGGGACTTACTTCATGAAGATCTGGAACAAATTGATGATGTTGACAATTGAAGAATGACATAAAATTTGGAAATAGCAATGATTGCGATACGAATGAAAGAAGGTCTATACGAAAACAGAAGGAAGTTCGAGTGATGGAAAAACCCTGTGTGGCTTTGTTTAAAGAAAAGCTAAACTTTTCAACTGTCTCATACACTGTCACTTGCTAGGGAATGGACAGCAAGGGACACATGAAGAGACTCTTTTTATCAAGATCAAGGAGCTGGAAAGAAAGAGCAAAATCAGAACTGTTTGCTGACTATGGATGATGGTGTTGTCAATTAGGGAGAACATACAGTAGAAGAAGAAGAGTCAAATCATGCACTCATGGCAATCAGCTCAAATACCGAGGTATCATTATGTTCTAAAACTTGCATTGATTCATATAATAAGCTTAAAACACGGTGTGATAACAAATGAATCAGTTAGGTGAACAAGAAGCAAAAAAACTTGCCTATACTCTGGTTGTTAAGAAATTAGAAGCTCAAATTGTTACTTTTCAAAAGCAGCAATTATCTCTAAATGAACAGCTTACATTTTAGGCTAATAAAATATATGAAAAAGATGAAAAGCTTAAAAGATATAGAAGAATAGGAATGAAAGCTGTCAAAGAAAAGGAACAATTGCAAAAAACATTAGATTCATGGAAAGATTCTTCCAAAAATCTTTGGAGATTAATTGATTCTGGCATGAGTTCAAATAGTAAAGTTGGCTTAGGATTTGAGATACAATCAAACAATGAGGTTCTAAGTTATGAGGAAGAAATGAACTTTTTTGTTTTTAATTGTTCAAAGGAGGATTCAATAGGAAAACCTTTGTACACTAGATTTACAAAGACTAATAATTTTAAAGGTGTTCCACATCCCTTAAGTGGAGATTATACTCCTAAAAAACAAGAGGAAATTGATGATTCTTTGTATGTTTATGGTAAAAAGGGTCCTCAAAAACCTAAAATTAGTGTCTCAGATGACAATTCTTCTGAGCATTCTACGTGTCAATCAAATGACAGTGAAGGATCTTGTGGAAATACCTCTAAGCACTCTTTTAAGACTGAATAAGAAAGTTTAGGTGTACCAAATGAGATGTCTAAGTCAAGGTTGGAAGTAAATAATGAAAAAGTTATGTCTGAATTACAAGAAGTTGAACCTAGTTGTGCAAAACACGTAAAAACTCCTAGGCAACCACTTAAAGATAAAGAAACACATAAAGTAAATAGGAAAAATTGGAATGATATGATGGAAAGAGAACTAGAGGAAGGTTACTCTTTTACAAAGAAGAAATATTTTGTTTGTGATAGTCTAAGTCATTTGATTAAAGATTGTGACTATTATGAGAAAAATGGCAAGGAAAGCTGAGTTAAAGGTTTGTTATACTGGGTAATTGGATGGAAAAACCATCAGGACAAAGCAACAGGATCCAACACTCAATAAATTTGTTCCTAACATACAACTTAATGCTGGTTAGGCCACATATTTAAATCTGTTAGGCATAAAAATACTACTGGCAGGACAAATATTAAATTCTGTTAGGCCTAAAGTAATGACGGTTAGTCCTAAAGTTAATACTGTTAAGATCTATACAGCCAGTACCATAATCACAAGACCACAGATCAGTGAAAGTCTCAAAAGACCGACAATGAATCAAATTAATCAAAGAAGGGATTTTTCAAAATCACATTCATCTGTAAGAATCCCTATGCAAAATCTACAGGCACAAAAGTCTCATCTAATGCTGTTAAATGAAGTTGGGGATCTTCTATTAAGACCTCAGCAAGTTATAATTGGAGGACCACTAGACCAAACTTCCATTATAATAGTGGATCGACTTTTATTAGAACTGTGAATGCTAAAGGGTCATAATCAGACCCAAGCCTGCAAGAGGCTGGGTCCCAAGCAGAGACTAATTTCTCATTTTCCAATGTGCAGGAACATCCACTGAAGAACATGGTAGATAGAGGTAATATTTGATAGTGGATGCACAGAACACGATTACAGGTAACAAGGATCAACAGGAGATTTTCGAAGAATTCAATGAGAGGGATCTGTTACCTTGGAGGGAGCAAAGGCACATATCTGGTAAAGGAAAAATAAGAGTTGGTAATTTAGAATTTTGATAGTGTTCTTTTGTACAAGAGAATGAAGGGCATTTTAACCTTTTCTCAATATCACAAATATGTGATAAGCAGCACAAGGTTCTTTTTACTGAAACTGAATGTCTTGTTGTGTCTTCTGACTTTAAGATGCCTGATGAAAATCAGATACTTTTAAAGGTCCCTAGACACCACAATATGTACAGTTTTGATATGAAGACACCTACTCCTACAAAAGGTTTTGCCTGTTTGATTGCTAAAGCCACATCTGATGAATCTAAATTATGGCATAGAAGGTTAGGTCATATCAATTTTAAAAACCTAAACAAACTTGTGAAGGGAAACCTTGTCAGAGGTCTACCTTCCAAGGTTTTCAAAAATGACCACACATGTGTTGCCTGCCATAAAGGCAAACAACACAGGGCCTCCTGCAAGGCCAAGTTAGAAAGATTAATCACTGAGCCACTACACACCTTGCATATGGATCTTTTTTGGTCCTACTTCTGTGAAAAGCAGTTAATCATGCAAGTTATTGCCTTGTAATTACTGATGATTGTACAATTTAGTGGGTATTCTTTTGGCCTTTAAGATGAAACTAGTGGCATTCTTCAGCCCTTTATTAGGCAGATTGAAAACCAGCTTAGTCATAGGGTTAAAATCATTAGATCAAATAATGGCACTGAATTTAAGAATATAGATATGCTTGAATTTTGTGGAAACAAGGGAATAAAACAAGAGTATATTAATGGCAGACTCCACAACAAAATGAGTTGCTGAAAGGAATAACATAACCCTACTTGAGGCTGCAAGAATATGCTAGCAGAGATTCTCTCTTACCAACGCACTTTTGGGCAGAAGCAGTTATACTGCTATGTTATATTTTTTAATAGGGAAAGAAGTGACAAAACCATCAGAACAAAAACTCCATATGAGCTTTGTTTGGCCACAAACCAATTTATTAGCTACATAAGACCTTTTGGGTGTCATGTTACCATTCTAGATACTCTTAGTGTGCTTGGAAAATCTAACCCACATGCAGGTACTTCAGAGAAAAACTAACCCACATGCAGGTACTTCAGAGAAAAACTAACAATGTTACGATTCTAGATACATAAGACCTTTTGGGTGTCAAGCTAACCCACATGCAGGTACTTCAGAGAAAAACTAACAATGCAGGTACTTTACAAACTCCAAAGTCTAATGCTTCTGAGGAGAAAGAAGAGGATGTAGAACTTATAGTTGTACCTTCAGTTGTACCAATTCCTGAAGAAATAGTTGACTCAAGGACATCTTCTACAAAGTCAAAGAAAGAGAAGATCTTGACAGTCTCTCAGCAAGAGGAGAAGGTTTCCTCAACTGATACTTCAGAAGATAATCCTAAGATTCTAGCTTTTAGAAGAGAGTTGGAAGAAATTGCTCTAAAGCATTTAGAAAAAGTATCTGAAAACACCATACCAAGTACTACTCTTAGTTAATAACAGGTAGTGAGCCAGTTAATTACCTGTAGTTTTTTGATCCGGATGATTCTCCATGTCCAGAGCTCCAAATCTTTCCACAAAGTCCTAAGACAGGAATTGTTGATAGGCACCATATGATGAAGAGGGTGTGATAACGATGTTCCAATATCCAACCAACAGAAATTGAAGTCAAGTCCTACTCCTACACTTGGATTCATAATTATTAACCCAAAAAAGTCAAATACTTTGCGTGATCCTAAGTCTGCTGTGCAAACTAGAAGCAAAGTTTCAACAAAATAGGAGCTCATTCACTTCTCAGTCATTATTCAAAAGCAGCAAAGAAACAATCACAAAGGTCAACAACATTGTTTGTTTGCCTGTTTTCTATCTCTGGAGGAACCTAAAAAGATTTCTAAAGCTCTACAAGATGACAGTTGGGTTCAAACCATGCAAGAAGAACTGTTACAGTTCAAGCTACAACAAGTATGGGTTCTTGTAGATCTTCCACATAGAATGAAGGTGATTGGTACAAAGTGGGTCTACAAAATAAAAGAGATGAAAAGAGGTGAGGTTGTGAGGAATAAAGCAAGATTGGTGGCCCAAGGGTACACACAGGAAGAAGGTATTGACTATGATGAGGTTTTTGCTCCTGTGGCAAGAATAGAAGCTATCAGGTTATTTTTAGCCTTTGCCTCATTTATGGGGTTCATAGTATTCCAAATGGATGTAAAAAGTGCTTTTCTGTATGCCATTATAGATGAAGAGGTTATATCTTCACAACCTCCTGGTTTTGTTGATCCTAATCCATTCCTAATAAGGTTATAAAGGTGGGTCAAAGCTTGTATGGACTGCATCAAGGCTCCTAAGCTTGTTATGCTACTATATCAACATTCCCTAGAGAAGCAATGATAAAGAGGGCACAATGACAAGAAATTTATTTATTAAAAGAGGGACAAAAAGGATATCATCTGTCAAGTGAAAGTTATGATATCATTTTTGGTTTTAACCATAATTCTTGGTGTGATGAGTTTGAAGCCTGATGAAAAGCAGATTTGAAATGATTTTTCCATGTGAACTTACAATTTTTCTTAGTCCACAAGTCATACAACAAGGGAGGAATCTTCATAGTCTCAGGACAAGTATTAGCAGAGGTTACTCAAGAAATTTGATCTTTAAATGTGAAAGCTTGCAATAACTACCATGGAGACCAAGGTGCCTTCTGACAAAGGATGAGGAAGCATTGATGTAAGATGTATACTTATACAGATCCATGATAGGTTTCCCTCATGTACTTAACTGCCTTCTAGACCTTATATAATGTAAAGCAGTATGTTTTGTTCCACTATTTTTCAGTAACTCCAAAGACGTCTCATCTCTAAGCTGTCAAGAGAATCTTCAAGTATCTCAAGGGTAAACCAAACTTGGGCTTATGGTATCCTAGGGAATCACCCTTTGACTTGGAAGCATTCTCTGATAGTGATTATGGTGGGTCCAACCTTGACAGGAAATCCACAACAGGTGGTTGTCAATTTCTTGGACAAAGACTTATCTCATGGCAATGTAAGAAACAGACAATAGTGGCTACTTCAACAACTGAAGCTGAATATGTAGCTGCTGCAAATTGCTGTGGACAAGTATTGTGGGTTCAAAATCAATTGCTGGACTATGGTTTCAATTTCATGAACACCAAAATCCACATTGATAATGAAAGCACAATCTGCATTGTGAAGTAACCCAGTATATCAATTCCACCAAGACAAAGCACATCGAGATAACTCACCCTTATTATAAGAGATTGTTATGAGAAGAAGCTCATTAGTGTGGAGAAAATTCACACAGACTTAAATGTAGCTGACCTGTTGACCAAACCTTTTGATGGACCACGGTTTAATTACTTGGTGGTTAGCATTGGTATGATAAACCCATAGCTACATTTAAGGGGAGGCTTAGTTGTATAGTTTGTTTAATTCTGGTAGCTAAGTAGTCTAAAATACATTAGTTAGTTATATTAATCCGGATAGTTATGTCATCATAAAACTGGTAGTTAGAAAGAATTAATTTGGGTAGCTTAGTTTTCATTAATTTCTGTCTATACAAATCTCTTGCAGATGTTTTTCTCTTTGTTTAGACTTAATTTTGCAGGCATATCATGGATGTGCAGATGAAAGGCAGACGTGATAAGGTTTTAGCTTTTGTAAATCTTTAGTAAATACTTAATTCTGGTTGAAAAAGAGTTCATTCGGGTTGATTCTTAATTAATTCTGGTTGACCATAATTAAGTCTGGTAGTGTAATTTTTAATACTGGTAGGGTATTATTAATGCTGGTTGCGGGACATTGACTTTCCTTCTGTTTTATCACTGTTTAAATGATACCGGTTACAATTTTTAACAGCGCTATTATCGTTTCCTAAGAGAAGCTATATAATAAGATAAATTTGACTTTTCTCTTTCATACTAACATTTTATTAGCTATCAGTCCTTTTCGCAAAGTAAAAATCTTCTTTAATTTTACAACGAAAATAGTCAAGCGATCTGTTACCAGCATCTACACCCTCACTAGCATCAAAACCCAAGTACTGATACGATTGTCCAATGGCCCAATTAAAATATTGTGACAAACACAATCAAGTGGGGTTTTTGCGCAAGCCTGACGAAAGTGCAGGGTTTACTGATATAGTGGATTTTCCCTTCGGGTTCCAACCGCAGGTATGCTTAACTTCTAATCCATACTATCTAAATTCCCTTGTAAAACCAGTTTTTGGCTGACTAATAAAGACTGCTACTACCAATACTATAGCTGATGGGACTCTAGAAATACATGCAACCATTGATACCATAAGGTACACAATCACTGAGGCGTCTATTAGAGATACACTTCAATTAGCAGACGCCACAGGGATTACAATGTTGCCAAATGATGAAATTTTTGAGGGGATGGGGCAAATGGGGTATCCTACTGATGGAACCTTCACCTTTTGGAAAAGTTTTTTCACACCCCAATGGAGATATTTAGTCCACCATCTTTTGCACTGTATAAGCTCTAAAAGTGGTGGATGGGATCAATTCGGTAGCAATATTGCTACTGCTTTGATTTGTCTATCCACTGGTAGAGTTTATAATTTTTCAAAACTTATTTTTGATGGTATGGTGGCAAATTTGAAAAGCAAGACAAAGTTTTTGATGTATCCTCGTTTTCTGCAAATGATTTTGAATATTCAAACGGAAAACAAACACCTTTATCTGGCTGTGAGCCTGACCAAAAAGATCTTTGGGAATATGAAAAGGGGTTTTTCGAGGGGCACCAAGACCTTTATTGCCTGCTATGTTACTTGTTGCTACTACTAACCCAAATGCAGGTCAAGAACATCATTGCTATATGCGACTCAATCTCAACCATCATCACTACACCTCTAGTACCGATCCACATCATCACCTCTAGTAACAATCTCCACCACCAATCCCTGCATCCATACCTATACCTACACCTACACCTATACCTATACCTGAAACTGAACCTGCACCATTTGAACACACCTTTGAGGAGCCATCTCCTGTCCACCAACACTTCTCACCCCCACAAGAATAGGCTTATGGACAAATGACTATGGATGATTTACTTCAAGTAGTTCCCAGATTGATATCAAGAATTGACAGCCTGGAAACGGATCTCAAACAAACCAAGCTGACAATGGGGAATGCTATTGTGAAGTTAGTCAGAATTGAAGAAGTTGGAAGGGTTTTGAAAGGAAAATAATGGTTTTGTCAGAAACTCTAAGAGTGATAACTGAGGCTCAGGGGAGGAAAAGTCAAGATGATCCTCTAGCTTCTTTGGTACAAGGACTGGTTACTCCTTCTATGACAAAAGTAAATGCTTCAGGGGAGGAACAAGTGGAAGACATAAGTCCTAATACTCTTGAAGCAGCCAAAACTCTCTCTAGGGTTGCCTCTCTAAAGCCAAAGTCCATTGATAAGGGAATGGAGATATATGAGAAGAAAAGAGTCTAAGGGGAAAGAAGGGAAGTCTCAAGCTATGGATTCTTCAAGAAGAAGTTGATACCAGTGATAAAGAAGTTAATACTAAATACTGAAGGAGTTAATACGGCAGTATTAAAATTAGTACTGGTTAGTGAACAAGTTAGTACTAAGGCAGTGCAAACAGGTCAACTCCTCTCCCTGAATAAAGGCCAAAGAGCAGAAAAGCACCGATGATCATGAAGAAACTCCTAAGAATTCAAAGGAACAAATTTTACAGGAGAAGCCTACCTTGCGAAGCAATCAAGATTAGTCATTACTGAAAGAAGAGGTAGCTAAACAAGTACATTTGGATTCTCTCTAAGCACAAAGAATTGCAGAAGATAAAATTAAATGATCCACAAAAGAAAAGAAAACTCAAGTTCAATTTTGAAGCTCAGCATACACAGATGAAGATTGGATTTAATTAGATAAAGAATGAAGCTAATGCAGAGTCGTCAAAAAGCATGCAAGGAAGTGACTGGTAGCCTCAATTTTTGAGTCGAACAAGAAGGCTTGGACACTCTACGATGGAGCGTCGTTCCCTTTAATTAGTAATGTTTTTTTTTATTTTTGTTTTAAAAAAAAACCAAAGGGGAAAATGAAATACCGGGGAATCAGGCTCGATAGATAATCTAATACTTGTTATATATTTCGGGTTTAAATCCCAACAAAACCCGAGCCCCAGGTCCTAGTTAAATATCCGCGCGTCACATTAAATTGTAGGCGTCCACATTAAATGTGTAGGGGTATATATATATTTAGATATTTTCTAAAAATATCTAACTATATATAGATATTTTCTTATTAGAAAAAATCTAATTCTCATAATATCTAATTTCTTTTCCATCTTTTTTTCTCTCAACACTCTCTCATCTCTCTCTCATTTATCGTCTCTCTCCTCTCTCTCCTCAATATTCGTTGGATTCGTGGTTCGGGTTATGAAGTGAAGTGTTAATACGAGAAACCTACAATTGGTAACGAATATCGCCTCGGGTGGATATTAGCAGGTTTTTTTTGGTGTTGTAAGCATATACGATTCGGCAGATTGGGTTGCTTTATCACTCGGCACCCATAGTTTTCGTGGTCATTTTGTTAGTGGAAAACTCTCGGCGTCATTGTGTTCTTGTTAGTGATACTCGAGTGAAAAGAAGAGACGAACCAAAACGAGTCGAAAGACGTTAGCGGACCGAACTAGCGGAATCGAACTAGCGGACCGAACTAGCGGAATCGACTAAGCGGGACAACTAGCGACCGAACTAGCTACCGAACTAGCGAATCGGACTATACGGACCCGAACTAGCGGATCGAACGAAACGGAACGAACGAGCGGATTTTCGAAACTAGCTGGATCGAACGAACGGATAGAACGAGCGGATCGAACTAGCGGATCGAACGAGCGGATCGAACGAGCGGATCGAACGAGCGGATCGAACGAGCGGGATCGAACGAGCGAATCGAACAAGCGGAATCGAACGAGTGGGATCGAACGAGCAATTTCTTGGACCGAACGAATTTTTTTTAGAAAACTTGTGTGACGAAAAGGGTTTCAGTAAAACAGCCATAACTTTTGATCCGTAAGTCTGTTTAAGGCCCGTGACCTCTCAAATTCGAAGAGAAAAAACAAGACGATCACGCTGTAACCATCCTTTAGTTGGTTAAGGATTTTCGATAGGCCCAAAAAATCGTTTACTAATGGATTTCTTACACTTTTTAGTTTTTTTTTGGAATTTTTCGCAGCTGATATCCAATCAAAACGCGCTCACGTCTTTATCTCGAATTGATATGGATGTAAAACCCGTTAATTTCATTTATATCGGTTTTAATCATAGACGTGTAAAATCCCCGTGAACGTCATTGCTTACACAACCACAACTTAAATCACATCATACACTTTAAGAGATCCAACAAAATCAATCAGCACTTCAATAATTTCAAACTATTCTTCATCATGTCTACGCCATTACACATCCTTCCACAGATAGCCAAATGCAATAACAATATAAATTGGCAGCTGGTTCTAAAGTGCGTCCACCGATGCTTGACCCAGAAGAAATTCTCAGGGATTCGCAGTTTTCACGATAACCTTGACACTAAATCGAAGGTGAATATCTGAGGAATGAATCTTTGACGGTCCAATATATGCCCTACGAACGTACTCATTGCAGCAGTGAAGCAGTCAGAGAACATTCTACCAGTAGCTGCACATGAAGAAGTAGAGACAATACACAACATGACAGCAGAGAACAAACTTTACTTTCAAGCTGAAAAGGAAGCTCTTTTTCTTGTTCTGACAGTATTTGGGGATGAAATTTACTCAAAATACTGTTGGATGCATGCAAACACAGCAAAGGAAATGTGGACAGCCACCATTGAAAAGGCACAAACAAGGGGGATCATATGAACGTTACAAGATGTAAAGGACCAATCTATTCTGGGAATTTGCAAGTTTACTCTAAGATGGAGAAATCCATGAAGTCTTCATTACTCTCAGTTTTATAAACTGATGAATGAGTTGACAAGGAACTACTTGCAATAGTTTCAACAATGCAATGTGAATGTTCAATTTCTCAACAACAAAACCCAGAATGGTCCAGATTTGTGACGGTTGTCCAAGCAGAACAGGAAATAACACGTCTCATATCACAAGCTGTTTGAACGTTCTGAACAGTTTCAAAACGAAGTTAATGATATCCTACTGAGTAGAATTAGCCAGAAGTGCAAATCCATTAGCACCTCTTGCGGCTGCGGCTGCTGCAACCATATGCAGATAACTACTATCACACAGAGGCACATGGTATCTCAAAAAGTAAGCGATATGCACCACATACAAGCAATCTTTCATCTACACAACAAGGTGCGTTCTACCAGACTACAAATGCAAAGAGATCGCTCAAACCAGTGTAAGCGTAGATCCACTCTCTCCGAGTCATATGACTATAGCATAGTTCTTATGTGGGAGTATGCTGAGCTGCTCTGGACTGACTCTGATCGGGCGACAAAGCCATGTTTACAGTAAAGCTGCGGGTTTGGATCTAGAGAAGGAGATCAATATAAGTCAAAAGAACACTCTTGCACAACTAAGAGCTCAACACACAGCTACGTAGAGCAGGATAGGATCAACAGGGGCACAAGCGAGTAGTGCGAAGTGGGCACGCTTCGGGCCCCTTCTAACAGACGGACACTTAGAAGCGTAGTTTGTCAGGAGTCACACGAAAGTCTCGCGGGGACTATACAAGGACCATCTTACACACAGAGAGGCGACCTAGTCCAGCCATCAGGTAACTCACACCGGTGTCACAAACCAACTACCCATCAGCCGAAGTTATGGGAATCACTCAAAAAGTGGGCAACACGCCAGCGTCACATTGCTGGGGCTAGGAAACATAAGGCAGTCCTAGTGCAAAGACTGGGATGACAGTGCTATAACTGCAAGGAAATGTTGGACACTATGCCAGGGAATGCAGGAAGCCAATCAAACTGGTATATACTACGCCGAGATCACAAGGAGAAGATGATGATTGCAAACAAGCTGAACAAAGGTGTTCCACTTCCAAGCTGAGCAAAGCTGATTTGGCTAGAAGACACGGATGAAGAGATTGATGAACACGAATTAGAACACTTACAGTTACATGGAAAAAAATTCCGGAGGTCTCACCTGCGGAAATCAAGTCTACTGATACGATCATAGAACCAGGGACAAACCCCTGATGAAATGATGTGTTTTGCCAATGTAACGACAATCTGACCAACCTGAATCATTTAATGACACATTATGTTTTGGAGAAGATGATAGCAATGTCATTCCTATTCATCAAATATATGTACCTAATGATAATCAGGTTGATCAAAATCGACTGAATGTTGTTGATGAGCATGCCGCGCTTGCTAATTTATTTGCAAATTAACTCTTGATAATATGAAAACAAAACGTTTTTAAAGCCAATTAATAGAAAGCGAAGCAACATTGACTCAAGAACAGAAGGAGTGCAAAACTAACCTTGAATAGTCTAGTATGCTCTGGGAGGGCGACACTAGCAGTCGGGATAGTACTCTGATTTGCACTTCAACCAAACAGACTGAGCTGAGAAGTACACTGCCCTTAATGACCTAACGAGTGAGTATAAAATACTTCAAACAAAGTTAAATGAAACTCTAGGACTATTAGCTCTTAAAGACATTGATATAAAAGAGGGTTTAAAAACTAAAACCTATGAAGTTTCAGTTGTCAATCAGAAACACGATGACCTAATTCAAAAAGAGTCTTTAACTAGGTCACAATTAGAAGACAACTCAAAGAGAAAGTAAGGGTATTTCGATGTTAAAGGTTAAGGAAGGGAAAAGAACATGACACTGATTTGAAATGGACAAACAAATAATGTTTTTAAATGAAATTCTTTATAAACGCAATCAGTCAATTCAAACCATTCACATGTTAGTACCCAAATGCGCAACGTTATCATGGAGATCAACCTTTGCTAATCCAAAGGAACCGTCAAGAAACTCAAGCTGGATAACCTCGTTGTATTGAGATCCCATATGGTACTTCTGATCCTGCAACAGATTTTTGCCCGATGGGGAAGAGACAGTGACTCCTTGAAAAGGAGAGAGATCAATATTGAATAAAGACACAGTAAAAACCATATAATTACACATATCAAAACAGTCCCTTTTGAACTTCAAACCACCAATCCAAAGCCTAATCTTGATCTTTGGAACGCAGCCTAAAGAATTAAAGACATTGTAGATAAACGTTTGTTAGGACAAAGCCAAACATTGCAAAAACGTTAGATTTCTACCCTGGACTAAATCCATTAGTAAAAAGTAGAACTACTTTATAACGAAATGACAAACACTTCAATAATTTAAACAATTTGTTAACAAAACTTGGTCTAATCATACTATTATGCATTTCCTAACCCAACTGCTAAGAGTATGGAAGTTTTGATCAAAATCTTATTAATGCCTCTTTCAGACAAAACTATACTAGACAGTCATTGTTTTATTCATGAACTAAAAAGAGAAATGAATGACGATTTGGAGTACGTTAATTCCCTTGAAAAGGAGCTTTGACGAACTTGATTAAAAAAAACTGATTTTTCAAACAATATATGATCTACTTCTCGAAGAGTGTGTGTCTAAAGATGTTACATGTTCATATTTGCATTCTATGTCTGATTTAAATGCTAATACTGAATTGAGCAAATGCTTGTATCTTTATAAAGTCAAAGAATGTGAATGTCTTGCACAAAAGCTTTCGAAACAAACTGAATCTGTTAACAAAGAAGTTCATAATAATTTTGGTTAAAAGATATTCTAAACTTGAAAAACACTCGATTTCTCTGAACTTTTACAACATTGTAAAGAACAGATGAAAAACAACCCAGTTTGCAAAGAAAATGCTTCAAATGTATTTCGAAAAGAACGTGAACAATATCATGAAATACAAGATTTGAAAGCTCAAATGCAAGACAAGAACATGGTGATAAATGAGTTAAAGAAACTCATTCTGGTAACAAAAGGAAAGTCTGTGGAAACTCAGTTTGATAAACCATCTGTTGTTCGACAACCAAATGCTCAACGAATTCCAAAACCATCAGTTTTAGGAAAACCGACTCCTTTTTCAAATTCTCCTGAAATGAGAAGTTTTCAAACGAAACAGTCGGTTAATAAAACTAATGTGTCGGATGGTTTATTTAAACCAGTCACTCAACAGAGTTTGCCTCAGAATAGAAACCAAGCGGTTCGAAACACAAATGTGCTTAAACCAGGAATGTTTAGAATTGCCTCCACCACAACACAAACTAGAACACCACAGTTGCCTCATGCTTCTAGGAATACTAATCCTCACATGTCTAAATCTTCAGGAGTAATTCACACTACTAGTGTTAGCAGACCACAGCTTAAGAGCTATCAAGTGAAAGATAAGGTCGTGCCAAACATTAGTCAAGTGAAGTTTACAAAGAAGGAAGTAGAAGACAACCATAGGATTTCTAGTATTTCTAAGAAAACAAAGTCTGTAACTGCGTGTAATGGTCAGTTCAAACTCAAGAACTTCTGCAATGCAAATGTTGTTTGTGCTGAATGTGGAAAATGTGTGTTTAATTCAGATCATGATGCTTGTGTTTCTAGATACTTGAAAGACGTGCATGCTAGAACTAAGAAGCCTCATGTAGTGCCTATTAGTGCTAGTAAACCCAAGAGAAAAGCGAACAAATCTGTTGCAACACCCCATAAGAAAACAGTTGCATCAGATACCACTATTCAGAAATCCAATAGTTACTATAAGGAGTTGTATAAGAATACAAATCAGGAATGAAAATGGTGGATAGCCAAGAGATGTCCATCAGGTTATACATGGACACAAAAGCCAGTTAGGACCAAAAAGATATAGATGCCTAAAGTTAAGAAAAATGATGAATCAACAAGTATTAGTCCCACTATAGACATTGTCTCCTAGATACTAATGTCTTGAAGATATCAAACTTCATAGGATCCAATTTGTCCAATGTTCCATCGTCCTCTAACTCTCTTGCAGATTGTACAACTCATCCTATTCATTGTTGACTCTGGATGCACAAAGCACATGACGGGCAACCTAAAGCTTTTTGAATGTTTTAGGGAGAAATTCTGGGTACTGTTCATTTTTGGAAATGATCAGTTTGCTCCCAGGCTTGTTATGGAGATTTGATTTCAAGGAATGACACCGATCAAACGGTTTATTACGTCGAATGCTCAACACAATCTTTTCTCGTTTGGTCAATTCTGTATGCTGATTGGAGGGTGCTTTTCGAGGAAATCTACATGTATTGTTGAGATATCTTCAGGAAACGATTACTAACTGTATCGTGATCTGATCTTCTACACAATATCTCTCAGAGAAACAACGTCATCAACTCCAATCTGTATCATGGCTAAAGCTTCCCAACTCAAGCATGTTATGGCATCGAAGCTGTTTCTCATCTGAAACTCGATTACATCTACCTTACTCCAAAGAAAGGAAGTTGTTTGACAGGCTTAGGCCCAAACTTGAATATGTCAAGGATCTACTTTGTTCTCTTGTGAAAGGATTGAAAGC
Source organism: Tanacetum coccineum (assembly GCA_026074375.1). Classification (NCBI taxonomy): domain Eukaryota; kingdom Viridiplantae; phylum Streptophyta; class Magnoliopsida; order Asterales; family Asteraceae; genus Tanacetum; species Tanacetum coccineum. Next base: position 27,201 of record BQNB010025890.1, read on the forward strand.
AAAAGAAGTTCATTCAAGACAAAAGCAGTTCCTAGCTCCAAAGGAAGGCTAAATTTGGCTTCACATGACTTGTGTGGTCCAATGCGTGTTGCAAGCATAAATGGGAAGAAGTATATTCGGGTGATTTGTTGATGACTATTCAATACACTTGACCTATTTCTCCGATCCATAAGAAACACCAGAAGTATCTCCAAGACTTTCTCACGAAGATTCAGCGCAATCTTCAAGCTCGACAAAGGTATTACTGTTCGAAAACGGACAGAGGCAAGGAATTCTTGACAAGACACTCCATGCCTACTTCAAAGAAAAGCACGTGAACAATCAAACATCCCACTCCTCGAACCCTGAACAGAACGGCGATGTCGAAAGATTGGAACCAAACTCATGTTGAGGCTAGCTCTGAACAATGCTTTCGAGCTTCTAACTTCCCTTATCAATTTGGGCAAGAAGCATTGCCACCGCATGCTGATACTCACACAAACAATCATCATATCCACTCATGGAAAGACGGCGATGTCACATCATCAATGACAGGAAACCTTCAATATTAACAATCTTCACATCTTTGGTTTCATTGCTACATAACAAGAGATGGGAAAATCTAGATAATTATGAAAGAAAAAGGGAAACCATGTATCAAGGTAGGATATTCTAACTCAGTTCGAAGGATATCGAGTTTACAACAAGAGACACGCTTAATTATTGCGTCCATTCATATCAAGTTGATGAAATCAAAAAATGATGTCTGATCACACATATCAGACCTCGCACCACAACGACAAAAGAATGTCTGTTGACAACGTCTCTTCGAGGCCTCGTTCCTCAAGGCAAAAAGGTCAATTATGACAACTCTGACCCCATGCCCCCAAGATAAAATTGTTTGTTCCTTCAGTAAAGAGAAGACCAGATTCGTCACATAAAACAAGGGTTAGAATTTCTCTCAGTTCATTTACTAAGAATATTACAATCCAACACACGGTTAAGCTGAGGAAAACAACAATGATCAAGCACCGATGCATCGTTTCATAGAAGCTTGAATATGTCAATCCTTTTTGTACAACGGGTACAAGAAATTGGTAAGTCTTCTCCACGCAAGCATTGATATACCGTGTGCATTCATTTCAACCACAAAGTCATGATTTCTGATGGACCAGAATCATCCTTAGAAACAAGTTCGTGAATCCTACCATGCCAGTTCAAACAAGACGACAGCTGCCACAATCCAGAATGTGTATGTTCGTTAACTCGACGGTTATTATTGTTGAACCGAAAACATTAAGGAGCAATGCTTGATTCTGCATGATCGAAGCAATGCAGGATGAACTCCATCAGTTCGACAGGCTAAAAGTCTGGGAACTAGTCGACAAACCATTTGGCAAGATGATTATAAAGCTAAAGTGGTTATGGAAGAACAAAAAGGATGAAGACCAGACTGTAATTCGCAACAAAGCACGACTTGTTTGCTAAGAGGTTATGCTCAGGAAAGAGGGATTTGATTTTGAAGAATCATTTTGCACCAGTTGCTCGCTCTTGGAAGCAATGTTCGGATTTACGTGCCCCGCAGCACATCAAGTCTTTTCAATCTATCAGATGGACTAAAAACGACATTTTTAATGGTCCACTAAGGGAGGGGTTTATGTTGCTCAGCCAGAAAGGTTTGTTGACCAGATAATCCAGAAAAAGACTAACCTACTGAGGAAAGCTTGTATGGATTTAAAGCAAGCTCAAGAGCCTGGTAAACGATGAACTATCAAACTTCCTAACTCAAGGCTTTACTAAAAGGAGACAATGACCCAATTTATTCAAGATAAAATACGGGAACGATATTCTACTTTGTCAAATTTTAACGTTGATGACATAAATTTATTGGATCCAACACATATATATATATATATATATATATACATATACATATATATATATATATATATATATATATATATATATATATATATATATATATATATATATATATATATATATATATATATATATATATATATATAGGGGACCGTTCTTTGCAGAACCACTTTTTTGTACAGAACCTACAGAACCACTTTAAACCAATTAGAATTTAGTATCATTACTTTTTTTTATTTAATTTAAAAGGGTATAATAGTCAAAACACATTTTGACTTTTTTTTTTGAATTTTTTAATTAAAAAAACATTTTTTTAAAAACCTTTTAATTTTTGAAATTAATTTTTTTATTTTATTTTATATATTTTTTTAGTATATACTGTTTTCAAAAGAAAAAAAATAAGTGCATATATGTTTTTTTTAATATTGTAAATTTCATGTTTCTAGTGTACATTTTTAACTTAATATGGTAATTACACATATGTTTCTTGTGCACATTCTTTAATCTTCAAAATTTATAACACAAAATATAGACAAAAATTGATATCAAATGAAATACATTTCAAATACAAATAACAAACCAAAAACATAAATACATAAACAAAATTTGATATCAAATGAAATACATTAGAAATATAAATCCAACTATATCCATGTTGTTCAAAAACATGTGTGCACTCTTCGAAAAACATATGTGCACGTTTCACTTTCTCTCTCAAATTCATTAGAACATATGAGTACCCTTGCAAGAACATATATGCACGGCTTCGAGAACATATATGCACGGATTCAAAAACATTTGTGCACTCCATCTAGAAGCACAAGTGCATCCATTGATCATCTTTATCGCACACCGTCACTCATATGATTGAGCCATTCATCTGAATAAAATATATAAAACAAACAAAATGAGTTATATCAAATTATAACATGTTAAATTAATTGTAAAACTAGTTTATAAAATAAGCCTTAGACAAAAACATATATGTACGAACTCTAACTCATGACTCATGCCAATCAAATGAATCTATAATCATAACAACCATAGCATAACACATATATGCACATATCAACATAAACTTAAAATGAATTAAATTCACCTTATCACGTACTATTTTTTTTAGAAAGGCAGCAATATATAAGAAAAAAAACAATACAAACAAACGGCATCCCTCCTCTTCAAACAAGACAATTAAAAAGAAGAAACCCGAAAAAAAAACACAAATACAAACCAAATAAACAAGGCGAAAGATAGATAAAAAAACACCCAAATTAACCCACTCAGACTATGCTAAATTAAAACATTACACCACTTGCACATACCTAAATCTCAAATGAAAATGCCAGACGACAAAACACCAAGATAAGTGAGGCACATGCTTGGAATTTAAGGAACATAATGTAACACCCCCAAATCTGTGTAGCAGCGGAATGTTGAATATCTGAGGGCGTTACTTCATAGATCAATAGCACAAGATATGAGAACGACCACTAAACGTGTCATTTTTTAAAAAGATACATTGGATTAACAAAATACTTGTTCATTACATAAGCTCATGGCTTTAAATTGTTCGACAATATAAGTAAAGATTTCGGTTTATAACAAATGTTCCCAAAATGTAATACACCCAAAATCTTTAGTACTGACTCTTTCCAAAGAGTGACCCCCAATGTATCTGAGCACCTCGTGCCTTATTAACTTAAGAAAACATGCTTAAAACGTCAACATAAAGTTGGTGAATTCATAGGTTTATGTAAATCAATAGTAGGACCGCAAGATTTCCAAGTGTATGATTAAGCAACAGATGCAAACATCATAAAAAGTAATTACGTTTTCCTAAGCTCATGACACTAAAGCTCGACATGTATGAATGCAATAAATTGCCAATAAATGCCCATGAATAATGTTCTAACCCACAACATCCCAAATCCGAAATGGTATACGTTTGTTGTCCGGAAACCCGGCACAGTGAGCGCTACTCACCCAAACAGGGATGTCAATCCCAAATAGATCTATTTATAACATCCGCGCTCACAATCTAGTAATTGATGGTTCATGATAAAGGGCTCAGTGGGTTATCGCTACTTAAGCAAACACGTAATCATAGTATAAAATGTACACTTGCGACCAATTTGTAAAACAAAGCATGTTTTCACCCCAAAGATGTAAATCATTTAAATAATTGTAAAACATGGGGCTATGAACTTACCTTAGTAAGTAGTCCTCTAGAAATGATAATTATATCCAAGTAAAAGAATCACACCGTCAAATACCTAAGTAAGTACGGCCAGTCTTAGTCTACAAGTTTAGGCTAACGACTCTTGTGTAAACTACAATAAATTGCTAGTTTATATATACTGTTATCACTTATGTGGTGGTGCACATGTTTATTGTATTTGTATTCACTTGATGGCTCTTGGGAAGGTATACGATCACACACGTTCTAGTTTACGTATAAACGTTATTAATAAATATTCATATTTATTAAGTCGTGGTTTAACTTGTATAATATCCGAATATAACTCGTCCGATATGTTAAGTATTGATAAAATCACTTTCGTTCATGAAGTACCCTTAGGTTTTTGGTATGTGCTTAATTACACATACCTTTTACCTTTAAAAACGAGCTAAAATAACCAAAAACGGACTTAAAATGCCAAATATACGCTTGTTTTGCTAATTGTATTATGCAGGAACGGATATCTAAGAAAAGGACGAAAAACGAAGCCAAAACGACAAAACCGGACTCGGAATGGAAAAGCAGGAAAAGACAAAGTCAAAATCCAAGACCAAGCCTGAAAAAGTCAACCCAAGTCAACCCCGAAGCCAAAAGTCAAGAAATATAAGTTTAGGGACTTAACTTGTAAATCCCTAAACTTATATTTATAAGAGAAAAAAGAAGAAAAAGAAAAGAAGGGTGCAAACTGCCAATATGGCAAAGATATACTCCAAGGGGCAAAGCTGCCAACTCCCCTAACTTGTACACCCAAGGACTAGTGGTGCAAAGGGTCTTATAACCCTTGGGGGGTTGTTCTGCCAACCCCTAAAACTCTTATAACCACAAGGACCATGGCTGAAAGATAAATGTATACTTTGAGGGGCCATTATTGTACACTCCCCAAACTATTACCCTGTTTATCCCTAACCTTTATAAACCTCATTTTTTTTCCCGCCATTTTTGAATCCCAAAAACCCAGGACCAACTCACGGGTTAACTCCTTTCCTTTTACCCTGCAACCCAAACCACCCCATGGATAAACCTTTCCCCCCTCCTCCACTAAACCCCTAATCCCATTTGGCAATCCCACAACTCCCCAAGCTCATTTCGACGGTTTAGATGATCCAAACAAGTACCAAGGCAAAAAGGAAGGGCCAGGATCATTGTGACTTTGCACTCTCACAACAAAAACAGTGTGTTTGTGTGTCTACAAACAAGCACAAAAGAAAGAAGACAAGAAGAACAAGTCCTAGTCGTTTTTCTACTATAAAAAGCTTTGTAAAGCCATTGTGGCTAGGTAGTTTTTTTTTCAAGTAGTTTTTATGTAGTTTTTAGTAGTTTTCATATAGTTTAAGTGTAGTTTTAAAGAAGTTTTTATTAAAAGTTTTTTTTACTTGTAATTCACCTTGAGTTATTGAAAATTTCAGCAAGTTTTTCTTATTGTGTTCTAAGTGTTTCTTAAAATTCTTTAAGCTTTCAGTTAAGCAATCTTGATAACCTGTTTTTAGAAAATCTTTTAAGGAAAATAAAAGAAAAAGAAAGGGGACAAGGTACTGTTTGAATCAAGCATGGAGGAATAAGCAAATGTGGATGGCTTATTGGGTTATGGCTTAGTTTAAGCTTAATTATAAGCTATGGGTAGGATTTAGAGCTTACTTAGGCTTCAAAGAATCCTTTATGAACAAAGGATTAAAGGTAAAATTTCTTTCAAACTTTGCTTTTTACTGTAGCAAATAAGCTTATTTGGCTTATTTTCTTAGCTTACTACTGTTTTTGTGCTTATTAGTGTTAGTTTATGCTAAAGTTTGCTTGTTAGTGCTTTTCATTTCATTATTATGCCATTTGCTCAAAACTGTCTAAAAATGCTTTAACTGTCCTAGCTTATTGTCATTTCTAATTGCTTATTTACTTTGCTTTTTCTCTTTTTATTGTCTTATGTAGCTTAAGCATTATTAGTGTTTTTAAAATTTCAGTAAAACTTAGTTTTTATAAGTTTTTAAACCACTTTCAAAAATTAAAGGGGTGTTTGGGTTAAGAGGAAAACGGGTCAAAAATGCTCTTTGGTATGGGTTGGAGTCTCAAAATAGATTTAGCTTAGGTTTTTGAGCTAATTTAAGCTGTTTTTATAAGTTTTAAAGTTTTAAAATTGTTTTTCAAAGGTTTATTAAATCATTTTTCAAGCTGTGGTTTCTAAAAAAGGTATACAATGGCTTATTTGAATAAGCCATTGTATGTTTGAGTTTAAGTGTCAAAAAAGTTTGTTTTTGTGTGTCTAAAACAAGCTGACCAAGCTCTTTGGTCATTTGACTTTTGAGTCAAAAATCACCAAGTGTTTTTAGTAGCAGTTTTAAAAAATCCAAAAGCCCTTTTTCACTTTACAAATTCAGCAAGTTAAAATGATTTTTAAAAGTCAAAAATTGGTGCACAAATCCATTTGCTAGGGTACTCTATCTGTTTAAGCTTATTTTCTTATTTAGAGCTTATTTGACAGCTTTTAAAAAGCTGTCAAATAAGCCCCTTGATTTTAGCTTTAATCTCCCCTGGTGCAAAGGGGAGACTTTAAGCTTCCTTTTCCTAAGCTTGTAGTGTACTTAAGCCCAATTTCTTGGCTTATTTTGAGAGCCTATAAGCTCTTAGAAAAGCCCCTTTCATTTCAGACCTTAAGAAGCTTATTTGATGGTTTATTTTGAAGCTCTAACTAGCCCTTTGACTGTTTTTGCTCAAGTTTAGTGTAGGGATTGCTTATTTTTCATGTTGGCTTATTCAGCTTATGTCATAAGCTCATTTGTGCTCCAATAGCTTATTAGGATAGTATAGTTAGTAGTTGAGCTTATTTGCTCTTTTACCTAGCTTATTTGTCCAATAGTTTAGCTCTTTTAGCCTTTTAAGCTTCATTTAGCTTTCTGTCAAACATAAGCTTTTTCCAGCTTATTTAGTTTAAGCACTTAGCTTTTTAAAGCTTATCTAGGTTAGGTTTAGATAATCCTTTAGCTTATTTTGTCCAAGGTTTAGCTTAAGTATCCACAAGTGCCAATGTCTTAGCCATTTAAGCCTTTAAGCCCATTATAAGCAATTCTGTCACTTTTAAGCTGTTTTTTAAGCTTATTTACAGCTTTTCATAAAAAGCTGTAGTTGACAAAGTTGTTAAGCCCCACGAGCTTAACAACTTTGCTTTACAAATGCTTCTTTGAGTTTTCCAAAAAAAAAGGGGAAAGACAAGAGGCCCGTGTGTAACACCCGCAAAAATCAGACATAAAAAATAAACGCAGCGGATGGTAACATTGGAGGAGCTACTTCAGGGCACAAACACAAGTCCACGAAAACGACCTTAAATGGACGTTTTAAATAAAGTCATATTCTATAATAAAAGATCAGAGTTCAACCAGGTTTCAATTATAATGTATTAGAAAACATTGACAAAACGTTTGTCAAATAGTAACTCAAGTATTAAGCCTTCAAAAATATATATATATATATATATATATAAATATATGATAAATATATATATATATAATATACTAAAATATAATATAAATATATATATATCCGCGCGAAACTCGAATGCATCCCAATGCTACCACTAGCAAAATATAACCTGAAATTACCTGCTAAAACGTAACAATAATGTTGGGAATTCATAGTTTTTAAGTAAATAAGCAGTATTGAATAATGTAAGAAATCTATCAGAAAGAAAAAGTAGCGTTACAACATTTAAAAGTGTTATTTTCTGAAATCCAAGTAGTGATTCAGTAAATCAAGAAGTATTTAAAAGCGGACCACAAGATCGAAGTAATGGTGGACTAAGTACATATTCCGAAGTCCAAAACAAGTAATGTAGACAAGAGAAACACAAATCTTCAAGTCTAAGTATATATTATTGACACTAAAAAAGCTCATGACAACCAACCTTAACTTAGATTTTTGCCCCAATCAGAAATAGGATCTGCCAACACCCTAACATCTCTCAATGTTAAAAAAAAATTGCCCCCAAAAAAAACCCGATCAAACCTAAGTGACCCAAGGAAGGGTGGGGTTGTTAGTCCCATAAGATCTATCCATAACACCTAGCGCTCACTAAAATAGCAATTTAACGGGTTCATGATAATAGGGACTTCACGGCAATAAGGTAACTTAGGCATTAATAATCAGGCAGTAATCTGGATAGCATACACTTTGAAAAACACTTGTGTCCAATAGTAAAACAAGCAATGTAATTCACCCCGTAGATTTTGTAAAACAATTGTAGAAAAAGGGGGCTATGAACGTATTGAAAGGTAATTGTACTGTAGTAAAATATACAAGTTTGTAAACGAGCATGTATTCCCCTCGCGGGTTTATAAAACATTGAAAAGATTGAAATGCGAGACTATGAACTCACAAAGTATTGAAAGGTAATTGTATTGTAGTAAAATATACAAGTTTGTAAACGAGCATGTATTCTCCCCCAAAACAGTTTAAAACAAGTAAAATAGGGGCTATGAAACTCACAAAGTATTAAAGAGGTAATTATAAATTGTATAAAACACAAGTTTGGAAAACAAGCATTATTCTCCCCCAAAACCAGTTTAAAACAAGTTAAAAAGGGCAATGAAACTCACAAAGTATTGAAAGGTAATTGTATTGTAGTAAAATATACAAGTTTGTAAACGAGCATGTATTCTCCCCCAAAACAGTTTAAAACAAGTAAAATAGGGGCTATGAAACTCACAAAGTATTGAAAGGTAATTGTATTGTAGTAAAATATACAAGTTTGTAAACGAGCATGTATTCTCCCCCAAAACAGTTTAAAACAAGTAAAATAGGGGCTATGAAACTCACAAAGTATTGAAAGGTAATTGTATTGTAGTAAAATATACAAGTTTGTAAACGAGCATGTATTCTCCCCAAAACAGTTAAAACAAGTAAAATAGGGCTATGACACTTACCTCGAGTGAATGGAAATCAAACAAGTATTCACAAAAGAAAAATGCAATCACGAAGAATCCGAAGGCAACCTAATCCAATGTAGGTCGTAAAAGTACCCGAGTAACTTGATAAATCTTAGAGTTTTACAAAATCGTATCTATCGTTCGGAGCCTCTCATAATCTACAAGAGGGTCATGACATGACGTTCATGGAGTTTAGGACACTTAAATCGTAAATCCAACAACTTCTCGATACGCCATCCGAAGAGGCCTCATTATGAAACTCCCTAAGTAATATAGTAATGTTGATAACACATAATATTCTATAAGCTCAATCACCAACTAATGTTTGGTAAAATTGTGTTTAGAAGGGTAAAACGTTTTATAATTACCGTTTTACAAACTGGCGTAACTTACGCGTTTAAACCCATTTCTCGCGTTTCCTTATTCCATCTTTCAATCAAGAGACGAGTTATCATAAATTGACATTTTCGAATTTCGGACAACCTACTGGTGGAATCAGTAAAAATAACTGTTCACGAATCAGACATTATATATATTTTCATCGATTTAAATGTCGTAAAACCCGTAAACGTCGTATTTAATCGTTATAGCTCTCCGTTTTTAAACGATTCTTTCGAGACGTCTGTATTTGAAAGTTCTACATTTTTTATGAGGTTTACAAAATCAAACTTTTCTGTCATGATAGTAACTTTTATAAAAATAGTTTTTATAAAAGTAATTAATTGTCATAAACTCGGAAATCATAACTCTTTGTTTTTAATTGAAAATTTACGATTCCTTATCATTTTTGGAATCCTAAAAATGTGTATTATTTATTAAAAATATACACCCTGTGCTGTTTATAAATTTTTATAAAAATGTTTTTATAAAAATTACTTAACGACTTCGTTTATTAACGTAACTCTTTAACGGAACTTTTTTGAACTGTTTCGTTAGTTAAATCCGTTTAAAAACAAGTTTCTTACTATTTTCGGATCGTCGTGAAATGTATTTATCGTTATAAAAATATAAAATGGTATGTTAAATTTCGAATTTTGACAGCAGATTGATTGAGTTTGTTAAGTCCATTTTTTACCCTTTCTTTATACTTACCACTTTTGTATTTCCCACATCTCATATATCATATATATTATAAATCATACATAAATTAAGTGTCCATTGTCCATTCCGAAGTCCTCATGTGTCCAAGTTACCCATGTTAACAAATCCATTAACATACTTTAAAACCATAACTTTATTTATGTAACCTTAATTTACTAGTTTTGTCAATAATCATTTTTATGTTAACCAAGAGTGTAAATCATTTGTGTAACCATTTTAACATGATGTCCTCAACATCATAAGGTATAATAAAGTGTACATTATGATGACAAAAAATAAAAAACTTCTCTTTACATGTTAAATGATCCTAAATGGTGATATTCACTATATAGCACATCAATAGATAAAAAACTCATAGAACTAATAACATAAAGGTTTTCAGGTAGAACCTTAATGAGGTAAAGAATGATGCTGATGGCACAATACTAAAACCCTTGTTTTAGCCACAAAAACCACGCTGCACTTAAGAAACCCTAGCTAACCTTAAACTTGAGAATACTTGGAAATGGTGATTCAATGCTTGCAAATTTCTTAAGTATATCTTTAGATAGGTGTATATATAAGTGTAGATTGTAGAAATTTTGTATGGTTGTTTGTTGAAGGTTGTTTGAAGCCAGTGGGGCTCTTGTAATCAAAAGAAGTTTTTTTGGTTTGATTTTTCTAAGTTTGGTGGTGTATGAGCTTTTACCACTAGATACTTACATTGTATAAATAGGTTAATTCTAGTCAAATGAGACCAAGCATGTCATAGAAGGGCTCAAGGTCTTAGGTATGGCCATGGTATGGTCATTAGTCAAGTAGGTGGAAGGTGTTTCATTAATGAAGTAAGGTCATTTGACCAACATGAAGAGTTTTCATGAAACACTTGTAATAACTCTTTGCATCCTTTGCAAGAATTTCCGGCATAAATGAGTTATACATGATATATATGAGTAAATTTTATGTATTGGGTAAAAATTGGTAATTGTTGAAGCGTAAAAAAGTTTTCGTGGTTCCGGGGAGTGCCTAATACGCAATTTGATCGCGAACGTATACAACCTTTACTCAAAAAACCAACAAAAATAAAATATAAAAGTAATTATTACTTTTGAAAAATAACTTAATGAATTGGCTTGACAAAAACTTAATTTGTTTGGGTGTCCGTTTACGTGGTTGTTGATTTTTAGTTCACAGCGATTTAACTAACACTTAAAATTAAAAAAGCGAACGCGTACGAGAAAAGAAAAAAATAAATAGTGAAAAATGGCAAAATGAATGATGTCATAAAATGACCCTAAAATACGGAATGTTACACCGGGTGAGCAAGACTCGAACCCGGGACCAATCGATACAGTCCCCTTTTATAACATCACTTACCACTGCGCCCTTGGGTCCTTTTTCGTTAAAGCTCAGGGCTTACATTTTAAGGGTGTTTAAGCTTTAAGCTATAAGCTGTTTTGGGCTTATTTTCGGCTTATTTATAAGCCGAATTTTAGGTTTCTTATTTTTCGTAGGATTATCATAGTATAAAGTATTTTTAGTAAAATTTTCAGAATTTTTCGAAGTCATTTAATATTTTTTATAATTTAATTTAGTTAAAAGTTTAAAAAATTCATAAAAAATACAAAAATTATCAAAAAAATATTTTTCTTTTTTAGAAAATTTTATTTTGTCATATAGTTTGTAGGAAAAATACAAAAATTTTCGTAGGGTCATTTTTACAACTTTTCCTTTTTTAAAGAACGGTCCGGGTGCGGGATTTTGTCTTGACTCGTTTTTGGGTCAAACGAACTCCGTTTTCGGTCTAGTCTTTTTCATTCTTCGTTATTTGTCCCGTAGAGTAGTTTAGAAGTGAAAATTTCTTCGTAGGGTTATTTTTAAAGATTTTAGGTTTTTCCCCCTTTGTTCGGGATTCGTGCTTCCGTTTTTCAGCTTAATTTCGTAATTTCTAGGTTTTTCTTAAACGTTTTTGTTCGTTATCATCTAATTTGACTTTTCCACCTTCTCAAATCAATTCCTTCCTTCAAACTCAAATCTTCGATTGTATCGATTTTCCATTCCAGCCTCGTTGGGGATAAACGACCCGGGAACACTCTATACTACTTCTCGGTATCATTGATCTTGTTGATTTTTAGACTTATATATATTTTATATTTTATTATATATTATATATATAGTGTAAAAACCAGCAATCAATTTTTGGCGCCGTTGCCGGGGAGGCTGTGAAACCGTTTATCGTTACGTTTGGCATTTGTGTTTGAAACTGTGAATATTTTCTTTTATAAACATATAAAAAAAATACAAAAATATTTTTCATTTCTTTTAGTATAATTATCAGATAAAAACCAAAGAAAAACCAAAAATATAAAAACATTGTCCATAAAAAGAAATAAAATTCACAAATTGGTAAAAATACCAAAATATAATATTCTCAACTGAGGTATTATCATAATAACTTCCGGTGAACTTGTTGGTTCCCAACTCGAACAAAAGATTTAAAAACTTGCCATTTGTGTCTCTTACAACGTACGGCTCACCTTGAAAAGTTAAACAAACTATAAAGTGGGTATAAGGAGGGTTGTTCCGAGGAACTACGACCCGAAAGGAGAAATAAGCTTCGCGCTATTCCTACTCCTCCGCTCACCTGTGAGTTTATCTTTTTGAGAGCTACCGTGAAGTAAGTAGATTATTTGGTTTAAGTTGTCTTATCTCATTGTCCGTTAAAATCAATTGTGAATAAATCATTGAAAAAGCCAAAAAAAATTAGTGTAAATTTTCTTTTTATATTTCTATTTTGTGCATGCGCACTCGTTCTCAAGCCCGTAGACGTCGACAACCACAAGTTCGACAAACTTCTGTTGAATCATCTACATATTGGAAACTAATAATTCTCCATAATTACGATGGGCTGATAATCGTACTAGGGCACAAATTGCTCAATGAACCATCCCGAGGGTTACGGAGATTGCAGATAGTTATTCCATAAATTCACCGCTGCGAATTAACTTTGAGTCAAGCTATGGTCTTTGATCTTAGTCCAAAACAAGCAATTTTTTGGAAATGATAAAGAAGGACCCACATGCTCACATACGTTTATCTTCTAAACAAGTCAATTCTACGATGATGATTCCGAATAGTACCAAATAGGTCGCGTTAAACTTATGCTTTTCCCGTTTCTCTCGATGGGGTCAAGCCTGTATAGGGCTTGGGAAAAGAACCCCCGCGGTCGATTGAGGAACATGGGATGATATTGTTTCAAAATTTATATATCAAATTCTTCCCTCCCTCTAAACGACGCATATCTCAGAAAATGATAATCACGAGATTTCAGCAAATAATTTGATGAGACGTTTTATGAGGCTTAGGAATCGTTTTCAATGGTTCTTCTTAATGGGATGCCCTCATCTGGGTTTTCAGAATTGGCATCAACTCGATACATCTACAATTCCTCAATCTCAATTGATCAAGCATTTCATAGAACTCTGCTGCGGTGGTAACTTATTAGACAAACTTGGGGCCCCCTCGCGAATGTTTAAAAATCATCGAGTGCAAGTTCTAAGGTAACGTCATCCACGAAACAAAGATGGTGTAGCTAAATGAGTACCAGATTTCCACCAAGCAGTCTAATGTGATGTTGTGAACTCAAAGACATGGTTTCGGGCATTAATTCTTGACAGAAAGAAACCAAACCCCAGCTTCCGCCCCAGTATAAAAGCGGTTGAAACAAAGTTGTAGTAACTTGTGGGGGAGGTCATCTTATCAAAAAAAGTCCAGCCACTTATAGCAAAATTTACCATGACAATTCCAAGAGTTTGTGTCCCAGGCAGCTTGCGGTCAATTTAATCCAAGCTATTCCTGGTTTCGACCTCCGATGGGTTAAATCAAATTCGACCTCCTGGTTTCTCCATCCCATTCAGTTGCCTCATGACAATTAGTCAAAACAATTCAATCAGAGGAAATAACTTCATTCCAAACAGAGGAAACCAAATTTCAACCAATGTCAGATTTTTTTAAAAATTCGACCTACGTGTCAATCAACCAATAGCCTCATCAAGGACTGCTCCTCAGACACACGGTGTGTCAAAACTGAATTTTGAAGATATGTCACAGCCAATGTTGCAGTGTTGAGTAACACATGCAAAACCAATGGTCAAAACATGCAATCCCAAATGGCAAAATTCTTTCTTGACTGATCATGATTTCAAAAAATTTTTGTTACTCGCTTATTACAGCTTATACTTCCGGTTTGGACTCTTCTGGTAAACCTGTTACCAACCCAAAGGAAATATTTAAAAGGTATCATACACGATAGTGGTGTTCCATTCCAAGGATCCGAAGCATTAATATGTCACCGAGGTGACAATGGACACGATGCCATACTGCTAATATCGGGAAGCACCGAAGACGTCCAACCTTCTGTGTTCAAATTGCTGTCTCGTAATCCAAATCCTGAGACACAATGTTGCTAATGTTGTTGCTCCTGTATTTTTTTACTCAATTACTAAAGCATCAATTCCATTTCATCAAGAAGAAATGGTTGAAAGGAGCAAAGGAAAAAGCTAACAAACACAATCGTGAAAATTCTCTGAAATCTTTAGAGATTTGATTCTTTCGTTTAGTTTCAGATTAGCCTTTTTACGATGCCTTGATGCTCATGCCTATATTTGCTTCAACTTTAAAATCTTTGATTGGAAAAAAAGAAAAATATGAGCGAATTGGCAGAACTCCTTTGGTATGAGAACCTGCTTTCAGCGGTCATCCCTCAACAAGATTTCCAAAGAAAACTTGGGTAGACCTGGCCGATTTCTGATTCATGTGAATTTCGGGCATTACTACATGCAGGAATTGGCGATCTTGGTGCGAGCATTAGTCTCATGCCTTATTCTGTATGAACAATCGTCTCCTTCCTGATTTGAACCCGACTTGCATTGACATTAGAAACTAGCTGACCGTTAGATCACTAAACCGTTCGGTATCGTGAAGATTGTCTTTGTAATTGTGGGAAAATTCATTTCTAGCTGACTTGTATGCCCGTAGTTTGTTGATTTTTGAAACCAGGACACCCGTAGTACCTTTAATTCTCGGGGCGATGTTTCTTGAAAACCAGTCATGCTTTGATAGATGGTTATGAAGGTGAGATTATTCTTCTTGTCTGGCAAGGAGGCCATCACTTCATTCTGGACCACAAACTTTAAGATACACAGCTGATTTTCAACTCATATGTCGGTAAACAAAATCGGACGTCATTGATATGGCTTGTGATGAGTATTCTCAGAGGTCCTAGGATTTTCATAAGTGATGCGAGTGGCAATCCCACTCCTTATTTTGAGCTATTGTTTCGATGCTTTCCAAACTCACCTTTCGGGGACAGTGATTTTCTTTTAATGGAAGAAGCCGATGTTTCTTCTCTAGAAGATGATCAAACTTCATATAACGTTGATCAAAAGTATCAGGTTCTTGGGGGGGACATCATGCTTCTAGAAGCAATTTTTAAACACATTGAACCACCACCCCCTCCCAAATCAAGAACAATATTGCCTGGTGTTGGAAAGAACTACAAACTCTGTGAAGATAAAACCGTTAAACATTTTCCGTTGGATGAAACTCGAGGGTTTGACTCAAGGAACTGCCAACCCCATCTTGAATAAGCAGTTTTAGAAGGCGACGTGGTTCACAAGTTGCCTGTCATATTTGCTTAATGGACTAAAAGATGAGGAAAAGGCAGCTCTTCTCAAGGTTTCTTCAAGTCCCACAAGCGAGCCATCGCTTGGAACTTCTCTCGAATATAAGGTGTTAGCCCAGAATTTTTTACATCACCTATAAATTCTTATGGAAGTGGACTACCGAACCATCTGTGCAAAGTCAGAGAAGGGTTAAACCCAAAAATCCACGACGTTTTCAAGAAGAGGTTGAAAAACTCCTTGACGCTGGATTGATTTACCCCATCTCTGACAGCCCTTGGGTAAGCCCGGTACACTGTGTACATAAAAAAGGAGGCATGACCGTCATCATAAATGATGAGAATGAACTGATTCCTACTCGATTGGTCACGGGATGGCGAGTATGTATTGATTACAGAAAACTTAATGAAGCCACCCCGATATGGACCATTCCAATTGCCCTTTCATGGACAAATGCTCGAATATGACTAGCAGGAAAAACGATACTAATGTTTCATCGATGGTTCTCGGTTATTTTCGACTCCCAATTGACCCAAAAGATCTAGAAAAAGACAAACCATCACTTGCACATCACGGAACTTTCGCCTATCGTCGACATGCATTTTGGGCTATGTCAATGCTACCGCGGTAGTTCCAACGGATGTATGAATGGCAATCTTCCATGATATGATTGAATAAACGATGGATAGTATTTATGGAATGACTTTTTGGTATTCGGGGACTCTTTTCCTTACGTGCCTATCCCATTTGGAAAAGATGTTGAGCGGGATGTGAAAGACCCAATTTGTCTTTAAATGGTGAGAAGAGCCATTTATGGGGATGGAAGGCATTGTTTCTCGAGCAAACAAATTTCTATAGTCAGGAATTGAGATGATCGTTCTTTGCTTAAGTTGAAGTTATAAGCCAGCTACCTCACCCGACTACTGTGAAAGGTGTCCGTAGTTTTCTTGGGCACGCCGGTTTTTACCGACGATTCATTCAGGACTTTTCAAAAATTGCCCGTCCTATGACTCATTTGCTTGAAAAAGAGACTCCATTTTTCTTCTCAGATGAGTGTATCGACATAATTTAATTCATCTCAAAAGGAAAATGGAATGTGGGCTTTCCCGATTTTAATTGCTCCCGGTCTGGGACTTGGCCTTTCAACTAATGTGTGATGCTTTAGCGGACTTCGCAATTGGGGCAGTCCTTCGGCGCAAAAGAAAAAACAAGGCATTTTCTTACCTTTACACTATGCTTGCAAGACTAATGAACGTGGCTCCAAACTCACTACCACTACTACCGAAAGGAATTACCTTGCCGTAGTGTATGCCTTTGAGAAATTCCGGTCATTATCTTGTTATGTACAATAGCATAGTGTTTGTGACATTCTGCATCAAGTAATCTCTTAGCCACAGAATAGGATGCTTAGGCAAGATCATTGCGGTGGATCCTATTGCTCCAAAGAATTTGACTAATGATGTTTGAGACAAAACAGGAGCAGAAAAATCTTGATGCAGATCATCTTTTCAAGACTGGAAAATCCTCACCAAGATAAGTTCGAGAAACAAGAAATAAATGAAGCATTTCTCTCGAAAACCCTTGGAATCTATTGCCTCTTAAAGATGATGTAACCCATGGTTTGAGATTTTTTCTAACTCCTTGCGAGGTAATTTCGTTATCAAGGGAATGACATCCCCAACCAAAAAAATAAAATTCTTCAAGGTGTCAAGCCTTATTTCTGGGATGATCCCTTTTGTTGAAAAACTGTGTTGGACCAATGTGATCAGAGGTTGTGTTTTCTGGGCAAGAAGCTTTAGAATTCTCAAAGCTTGCCATAGTGGATCCTACTGGGAGGACACTTATGGTGCCAATTACACATCAGAAAGATCTCTTGACTCAGGGATTTCTATTGGCCCAACATCTACAAGGATGCCAAACGACTTTGTCACAGTTGTGTTGACATTTGTCAACGTCAAGGAATAATTACAGCACGTGATGAGATGCAACAAACTCCTATCCACTGTTTGCGAATTCTTTGAATCTAGGGGCATTGATTTTATGGGGCCTTTCCCGTCTTCAAGGGGAACAAGTATATATTCGTGGCGGTTGACATTACTTGTCAAAATGGGTTGAAGCAAAAAGTGCTTCCCCACACAGTGATGACGAGTTGTTGCAAAATTTTAAAAAAACTATATTTTCTCGTTTTTGTGTGCCTCCGAGCTATCATAAGTGATCGCGGAATCACACTTTTGCAATGAACAACTTTACATAGGTCATGTTAAGTATGGAGTACTAATCGTCTCTCCACCGCGTATTCACCCACAAACAATTGTGTGGAAATTTGAGGTGTCAAATCGTGGTTTTAAGCGTTATTCTTGAGAGACCGTGGGAGAAAATCGTGGGGGGGGTGGGGTGGGGCCTCTGGCAGGATAAACTAGATGATGCTTATGGGCCTTCCGCACAGCTTATAAAACACCAATCGGTGCTGCACTCCATATAGCTTCGTGTATGGAAAGGAATGTCATCTAACGATCGAGTTAGAGCACAAAGCCTACTGGGACCATCAAGCATACAATTTGATGTTCAAATCTGCGGGTGATCACTGGAAAGTTATCTGAATGAACTAACATGACACTTCGTGATCAAGGCCTTACGAAAAACTCTTTTGATATATAAAGAGAAAACCAGAGGATACATGTTGTAAGATAAATAACCGCGTTTTCAAGTTGGTGATCGTGTTCTCCTCTTCAACTCTAGAATGAGATTTTCTTTGGGCAATATTGAAATCCCGTTGGTCTGGGACATTTCACTTGTAACCAGTTTTTACTTTATGGCACTGTTCGAGTTTATCTCAAAACTCAGGGCCCAACTTTAAAGTGAAAATGGTCATCGTATAAAACATTACTTTTGGAGGGGACATACCATCCGAGGTTGTCCCGGATCTCCAGACGTTCCCCATGGACCAATAAATTCGGGGGACGGGTCAAGCGTCGGGACCCTAAACAAGCGCTTCGTGGGAGGCACCCCATGCTTATCAGTAGTAGTAATAATATAGTGTTTTTGTGTTGTGAAGGCATTTATTTTACAATTACCGTGTTTTGTCCATGTTTGTGTGCTTTGTGTTGTTTGTCCAGGATTTCCCGGAATTTGTGAAGACTCTCGTGCGCGCTGTATCCACATGTGTTTCACATTCCTCAGCTTCATTTTAGGAAGTTCCAGTATCCAATTCTTAGCGGACTACGTTTTTATCTTTTGGCCACACTTCATAAAACACGGCCCTTAGATTTACGTAGAACCCTTGAAACATCGATGACGATGTTTAGTTCTAGTATCGGGGGGGATTCCCCCATCGATTTGATTTTTTTGCCTGCAGTCGTTGTTATCACGCATCCCGTTATTATCACCTAATTTTTGCAAAAATACCAAAATGAAAAAAAAAAAAAATTCAAAAATAAAATAAGTGTTTTTGTCACTGTTTGACTTTCCTAAGGGTAGATGAGAATAATTTTTGATCGACTATTGGGCGGGTTGAGCCCTTAGCTAGTTCCTCAACTTACCGTTGTGTAGGGCTAAGCTTTCACGAATTCGATTGCTTCGAATTTTATTACGTGAAGAACAAGAAGTGAGTAGAGTTAAATATAAGTTTTTGTGCGGAACAAAAAAAAACTTATTTGAGTAAATTGTGGCTTTTTTCTCCATGAGGCTTCTAATCCACCTAATCTTACGTACTCAATTCAGTTAAAACCTTAGTCAATCAATGTTTTTAGAAAAAAGTTCAAATTTGTAAACTTGATTCATTTAAAGCGAAGATTTTTTGTTCTTAATAATTAGAAAGTTAAAATGCCAAAGTAAGCATAGAATGAATGTATGAATGCTCTAAATGATAATATTGAAATTGTGCCAATGATAAGCATTACATTTGATTCTATGGAACAAGTTAAACTTGGTCGTGATATCCCACTTCCGCTAACCACGAAGGTGGGGGTTCAACTAAGACATCTTTTCTTCTAAGGAATTTGGTGTGTTGTGTGATATCTCACCAGGAAGCGAGGTCATTGGTGGGTTCAAACTAGACATTATTCCTTAGCCATATTAGGAAGAAGGTGTTGATGTGTTTTCTCACTACGCTAGCATCGGGGTGGGTTTTCAAACTAAGTACAACCGGTGTTGGTTGTGATATCCTACTAGGGAGAGAGGCTAGGTTGGTTGTTAAACTAAGCAAACGACATTACTAAATTTTGAACTGATGATTATAATGATGATGTGTTGCAATAAAGTTCTACAGTTTAAATCTCGTTCTTTAAAATCTAAGTTACAAGGTCCCTATTATGTTGTTGCTTTGAGTCATGATCATATTGAATCACGACTATGGGAAATAAGTTGCTCTAATGGTTCGAGTTGAATGAGTTCACACATTTAAATCGTTCAATTTTATTATTGGGAGTTAAAAGCCTTTCAAGTCATAAGTATGAGTGCTTAGCATTAGACTTATATTGACAAATGATTTGTTTAATTGCTTGGTTGGAACTAGTGAATAAATCGGGTGGAGACGATGAATTTATCCGTCAGGACATCCTGTAGATTATTCTTATGGACGTTTCTCATTCTATGATCCCAATGTTGATAAAATAAAGGAAGTCAAACAAGTAGTCGAGAAAAGAAAAATAAAATTCCAAAAATATTAGGGATAGTTAGTGTACAAATAAAAAGTGGTGAAAATGGGACTCGTCGAAGCTTTTTGATTCTTTAGTTTCCCTTGACGAACACTGCTACTTTTCAAAGTTATTAGTCGTGGGGGATTTCGTTCTTAGTTTTCGTAAATGTTATACTCTCATAACATTGCGTCTTGAGGACCGGCAATACCTTGTATGGGGGATTTTGGGTAAGTGGCTTAATTACACTTCCTTTTACCTTTAAAACGAGGCTAAAATACCAAAAACGGACTTAAAATGCCAAATATATGCTTGTTTTGCTAATTGTATTGTGCAGGAACGGATAACTAAGAAAAAGACGAAAAACAAAGCCAAAACGACAAAACCGGACTCGGAATGGAAAAGACTGTGAAAGACAAAGCCAAATCGAAGCCGAAAAGTCAATCAAGTCAAAAAGTCAACAGAAAAGTCAACTGGTCAAAGTCAAAGTTCACCCCGACAAATCCAAAAGTCAAACATTTGAAGAAATATAAGTTTGAGGTGTTTAAAAATTGCAAACCTTATAACTTGTATTTATAAGAAGCAAAAGAGAAAAAAGAATGAGAGGGGCAAAAACTGCCAAGTTGTCAAAATGATACTCCAAGGGGCATTTCTGCCAATACCAAAGACTTGTACACCACAAGGACTTGTGGTGCAATTTGTTATATAACCCTCAGGGGGTGTTTTTGCCAAATTTTCAAAATTATTTAACAAAAAGGACGATGGATGCAAAGATGCATATATCTTTGAGGGGCCATTTGTGCCAATTCCCCAAACCTATGCCCTGTCACCCCCAACCTTTATAACTTTTTTTCCCGCCCAAAACATGGTACAAAATTCACGGGTTTCTCCACCCCGTTTTACCTGCAACCCAAACCACCCCATGGATAATCATTTTCCCCCACCTCCACTATCTTTCCCAGCTGTGAGATTGCCAAGTTGGCAATCCCACAACTCCCAAAGCCCATATCGACGGATTAGATGATCCAAGCAAGCTTCAAGAAAAACCAAGGGCTGTGATATGCTTGACTTTACACTCTCACAAGTAACACAACTCACCTTGTGTGTCTACAAAGAAACACAAAAGGATGTAAGATAATGAAGACAACAAAGATAGTCGTTTTTTCCTATTTTAAAGCTTGTAAAGCCATTGTGTATACAAAGTAGTTTTTTAGTGTAGTTTTTAATGTAATTTCATGCATTTTAAGATTCAAAGCCTTTTTATGTAATTGTACTTCGATTTTAATGAAAAAATTCAGTTAAGTGTTCTAAGTTAAATTTTCTAAACCTTAATTGTCTTCTTAAAAACCTTTAAGCTCTCACGTATAAGCCATTGTCTAACTTGTTTTTAACAAAATTCAAAAAAAGGGAAAGAGTGGAAGCTACTGTTGGAATGAAAAGCATGGATGAATAAGCTATTATGGATGGCTTATTGGGTATCGGCTTAGTTTAAGCTTAATTATAAGCTATGGGTAGGATTTAGAGCTTAATTAGGTTTCAAAGAATCCTTTTTGAACAAAGGATTAAAGGTAAATTTCTTTTAAACTTTGCTTATTACTGTAGCAAGTGGCTTATTAGCTTATTCTTAGCTTATTTCTGTTCTATTTGTGCTTATTAATGTTCATTTAAGTTTAAATATGCCTTGTAGTTAATTTTCTTTCACTTACTTTCGAGTTACTAAAAGCTGTCAAAATTAAGCTTATTCTGTCTAGCTCATTCTCTTCTTTCTAAGTGCTTATGTATCTTGCTTTTTATCTTTTTATTTTCCTAAGTTGCATAAGTAATATTAATGTTTTTAAAATTTTAGTCTAACTTAGCTTTAACAGTTTTAAAAGTCACTTTTTAAAAATTAAAGGGGTGTTTGGCATAAGCCTTAAAACGGGTCAAAAATGCTTTGTGTATGGGTTGAGGTCATTAAAATAGTTTTAGCTTAAGTGATAAGCTTGTTCAAAGCTGTTTTAAAAGTTTTTAAGGTTGAAAATTGTTTTTCAAAGTTTTTATAAATCACTTTTGAAACTGTGATATTTTTAAAAACACCACAAGTGCTTATTTAGTTAAGCACTTGGGATTTTAAGTTGAGGTTCAAAAAGTGTGAGTTTTGTGTGTCTTAAAACCCTTGGTCTTTTGACTTTGTTGAGTCAAAAACCACCCAAGTGTTAAGTAGCAGTTTTAAAACCAAAAGCCCTTTTTCATTCAACAAATTCAGCAAGTTAAACTAAGTTTTAGAATGTCAAAATTTGTGCACAAGTTCAATTGCTAGGGCACTCAAGCTGTTTAAGCTTATTTTTCAATTTTGAGCTTATTTGACAGCTTTTAAAAAGCTGTCAAATAAGCCCCTAGTTATTAGCTTTAATCTCCCCTGGTGCAAAGGGGAGATTTTAAGCCATCTTTTCTTAAGCTTTAAGAGTACTAAAGCCCAAGTTCTTAGCTTATTTTGAGAGTCCATAAGCTCTTAGTCAAGCCTGTAAACTTTCAGCCCTTAGCAAGCTTTTTAGATAGCTTATTTTTAAGCCTCAACTTGCCTTTTGACTGTTTTTGTTCAAGCTTAGGTGTAGGGACTGCTTATTTTTCACTCTTGCTTATTCAGCTTATGTCATAAGCTCATTTGTGCTCTTATTGCTTATCTAGGATAGGTATAGTTAGTTGTTAAGCTTATTTGCCCTTTTCTTAGCTTATTTGTCCAAAAGGTTTAGCTTTTAGCCTCTTTAAGCTTGATTTAGCTTTCTGTCAAACATAAGCTTTTTCCAGCTTATTTAGTTTAAGCACTTAGCCCTTTTATTGCTTATTTAGGATAAGTTTAGTCCCCTTTAGCTTAATTTTGTCTTAGACTTAGCTTATTTATCCTCATAAGCAAAATGACTTAGAAAAATTTAGCCTTAAGCAACTTTAAGCATTCTGTCGACTTTTAAGCTTATTTTTAAGCTTATTGAGATGACTTATTAGCTTTTCCACCTTTAAGACCCATTGTTAAGAGCATTCTGTCATTTTTTACAGCTTATTTAAATCTTTTTCATAAAAAGTCGTAGTTTGAACAAAATTGTTAAGCTCCACGAGCTAATAACTATGCTTCACAAAGTTTTTTTTTCCAAAAAAAAAGAGGGAAAAGACAAGGGAACCGGTGAGGCAAGACTCGAACCC
Source organism: Tanacetum coccineum (assembly GCA_026074375.1). NCBI lineage: Eukaryota > Viridiplantae > Streptophyta > Magnoliopsida > Asterales > Asteraceae > Tanacetum > Tanacetum coccineum. The sequence goes on from BQNB010025890.1 coordinate 50,779, forward strand.
GGAACCACCTCGATACGATCCCACTTTTATAACACACATAACCGCGCGAGCCCGTTAAAGGTGTCTTATTATCGTTCTAAGACTCGACAGGGCATTAATACTAATACACGTTATGAGCTAGTAAGCTTGATAAGCGTTAAAGCTTAAATTACGTAGCTTATTTTTAAGGTACCAATATTTGTAGTTTACTTATTTTTTCGTAAGATTAATCATAGTGTAAGTATTTTTTTAGAAAAAATTTCATAATTTTATCGAAATCGTTAGTATTTTTACAATTTAATTTATTGAAAAGTTTTAAAATACAACAAAAAAACAAACTATATCAAAAAAATATTTTTCTTTTTTAGAAAATTTTATTTTGTCGTATAGTTTGTAGGAAAAATTTAAAACTTTTCGTAGGGTCATTTTTACAACTTTTCATTTTTTTAAAGAACGGTCCGGGTGCGTTTTTTTTTGTGTGACGTCGTTTTTGGTCAAACGAACTCCGTTTTCGGTCTAGTAGTTTTCATTCTTCGTTATTTGTTTCCCTAGAGTAAGTTTAGAAGCAAAAATTTATTCGTAGGTTAATTTTAAAAGATTTTAGGTTTTTCCCCCCCTTATGTTCGGGATACGACGCTCCGCGTTTTCTAGTTTAAATTCATAATTTCTAGGTTTTTCTTAAACGTTTTTGTTTGTTATTGTTTAATTTGACTTTTCCACACTTTCAATTCAATTCTCTCCTTCAAACTCAAATCTTCGACTGTATCGATTTTCCAGTACAGCCTCGTTGGGGATAAACGACCCGGGAACATTCTATACTACTTCTCGGTTTTATTGACTTTGTTTCTAGACTATTCTTACTATATATATTCTATATTTTATTATATATTATACATATTTTAAGGTGTAGTTTGAACGGATCAACACCCCACAGAGACTAGTATCGGGACTCACGGACCTTAGGTTTCAAAACTCTTAGGTTTCCCGTATATACAAATATGTTTTGTTAACGGTTACGATTAAATAATTCGTTTATTGATTGGTTGTGGTTATATGTACGAGTATGATCATCGATATAAAGAGTGCACATGTGTTTTGTACATACTAGAGGTACGAGTATATATGATCAATGTGAAGAGTGCACATTTGTTTTGTACATACTAACTAATTGTTTGCTAATAGAAAAGCAACTGAAGTGTGCATATGTGTTTTATGGTTGATATGAAATCAATGAAAAAGGTGTGCATATATGTTTTAAGCATTCTCGACATCATATTTATAAATATAGAAGCTTAGTGTCTAGGAAGCTCAGAAAAGTGTTAAAAAGTCAGTCAAACATGTATTCTCTTTAATTGTATGAGTTCACATGTTCACTTGGTTCCTTGTTTGACTTTTAGTATCTTTAATACCCGGCTTACTGTTTAGAATCGTATAACCTATGGGTTTTTCATATCGTTTTTTTTTATAATTTTTCACTTTGTTTTTGTAGTGGAAATGATTGTCACTGTTTAATAGTGTGTAGGTGTCTTGCGTACATGGTATGTGTATGTAGCGGTAAAAATATAATTCTGGTACAAACTTAGAATGCATGTGTACGTTTCTTTGTATAGTTTTTAAATTATATGGAATGCATTACTTCGTGTAAGACTCAAATCTGTATATGTGTGTAATATGGTTCAGTGTGCACATATATATGTAACACTATTTGTTATGATTAAATTCGATTACATCATTCTATAGGAAAGGATTGTCCATATGTGCTTTGTTAGTTGTTATGATTAAATTCATTTCCATGGAAATCATAGTGCATATGTGTATTTTTAGTTGTTATGATTAAATTCACTTGCATGGAAATCATAGTGCATATGTGTTTTGTTGTTATGTTTAAATAATTCGTTTATTAATTGCTTGTGGTTACAGGTACGAGTGTGATGAGCAATATGAAGAGTGCACATGTGTTTTGTACATAGTATCTGGCGAGAAGATAGTTAAAGTAAAGAGTAAAGACACAAGTGAATGCAGTAAATACAAGTTCAAATAAACTAACTTGAGTGCGTATAAATGCACATATACATACCAAGAATTCAAGAATCTATAATGAGGGAAAATACATATGCATATACGGCAACATCATTTTGGTTACGTTAACTATTAGTAGACACGTCTAAACTTTCATTTATTATTTTACTTCTAGAATTTTTTATTTGAATTGTATATAGCATGTTTTAGATTTTGTGTATAATTTCTTTTTGTTTTGAAATGTATAGCGTACATGTAAAATATTTATGTTTGACATTCATGCACTTGTGTAATTATTTGTGAGCAAAACACATTATAGGTTTAAGCAATTGAATACTAAAAAAATATATAAATATGCACCTTACCTTTTTAAATCTATACATGTTGAAAAAAATTATTTTAAAAAAAATCCTAAAATTTAGGACTTAAAAAACATTTTTAATAAAAGAATTTTTAAAAATGTAATTTTACCTAAATACCCTTTTGAATTAAATTAAAAAGATAAATATTTAAAAAAATCTTATTGGTTGATGATGGTTCTCGCAGTTCTGTACATTTGTTTGGTTCTGAAAAGAACCTCACCCTATATATATATATATAGTACGTACACAAAAAATTACGTACACGACATTTGAAACTACGTAAAGCTTCCAAATGATCTCATTTCCATTCAATCTCATTTCAACTAGTACCATGATTCATCAATCATGTACTTCAATCTCATACACATATCTCTCACAAAACACATAAAGAACACACATAAACGCTTCAAATAAATTCTAAACAAACTGACCAACCGAATTAAAACATGGTTGTCACAAGGATACGCCGTATGGTGCCTGTAAAAATAATTAAATACTGGAAATCAAATATTAAGTTTTTAAAACTGATAACGTCCAGACACGTCTATACGCCGTATCCAGAGGGGTTCGAGAAGCCGTATAGAGTGTCTGGGAAGACAGGCTCATGCAACAAACAATTAAAATATGACAAACAATTAAAATGATCGGGTTGTCTCCCTGGAAGCACTTTTGTTTCAGTTGGTCTTTAAGTTTGACCTTTTTCCTTCTTCATCATTCATCCTTCGGTGTTGTCACGACCCATCCTTCATCTATGAGACGTAAAAGTTCTCGATAAGCATCGAGGCTATCCTTTGAATGGTTGAGGTATTCGGACTCTTTTATGGTAATGTACTCTTCGTCATCATTGAATGATTACTTCATCATCTCGAATCTCCTGATTTTGTAGTTTGATGGTTCAGGATTTGGATTACCCTTATGTTCTTTATGTCCTTGATTTTCTTGAGTATCACCGACGTTGCTTGCTTCATAATTCTTTCCAAATATATGGTTGACGTCAAGATAAGGATCACTAGTCTTTTTAGTTTTCATATTCGCATATGGTCCCCATCCGAAATTTTTCATACGAGTAAATAGGGCGATCTCGTTAGCATTCACCTTCTACTAACATTCTTGATGTTTTACCAGTACATCATAATCTAGCTCGTGGAAGTTTTCAAAGCTGTTTTTCAACCATGCGCAGAATTTCATCACCCCGGGGGTCGCGTCTCCCCACGGCCCTTCAACTTTAGCCTTAAGTGCTAAGGTTTCATCCTTCAGTTTCCTATCAGCTAGTTCATCATACCATATGTGATCTTGGAAATAGGTTATGCTTCCTACTCGAACCCTTCCTGGTAGTCCCCCACCATTATAGAAGCCATCAATATCAGAAGCACATGTGGGCCACTTAGTTTCTTCATTCTTAAAATGATATGGTACCCCATTTTCTGACCACGGTTCTTTGGAACCCCTCGCCATGTCATTATTCAACTCTTGTTCATATTCATCATAAGTTTTGAAGTTTTGGATATTATAAGTGAACAGATCAGTGTTGATTTTTAGAAGGTAGTTGAATTCGTTGAATGCCTCGCACAAGGGTATCTCAAAGTCAAATAGGTTTCCTTCGATCTTGAAGATTTCAGGAACATTGTCCGTTTTGTTTGGGTTGTCATCCTCCTCGGTTTCTTCTTCTTCATCGTGATCAGAAAGATGGTGGAATTTCATAATGAACTTTTCGACCATGTTATCCCAAGTAGTGATTAAGCCTATACACTCCTTTGTAAACCATTCACTTGCAGCTCCTGCGAGTGAAACAGGGAAAACACTAAGTCTGAATCGGTCTTGAGTCAACCCATTAATTTTGATTGGCCCAACAATTTTGAGAAATTTATCGATGTGTTTGAACGCGTTTCTCCCAATATTCCCATTAAAAGCATCATCGCGTATTTTCACCAAGAATGATACATTTCTTGACCATTCTTCTTTCGTTATCATTAGAGACGAAGTTCTTTCGGGTAGCGGTAATGTAGTCGTTTGGTTCCGCCATGGTGGTTTCTTTGTCAACGGTTTCCTAAAATTAAGCACAAATAATCAGTAGGATGTGCCCTTGGGGAAAAGAACACATAAAACAGGAAATCAAAAACAAAAATTTACTACTGTTATTGTATCAGATGATAGATACGCCATATTCAATTAATTTGAATACGCCGTATAGGTCTGTTGAATGCCAGTACGCTGTATTGATTTCACAGAATACGCCGTATGTTTGGAAAAACAGATACGTCGTTTAGACTATAGAATTCAATACGTTGTTCTGGGTAGAAGGTTTAATACATCGTATCCAACTAGTAGATACAGTGTATCAGGTGATCCATCAGAACATAATACTTTTAAAAATAATTAAATGTGGGAATTTAAACAAACAATTTTAAACACACAATGTGGAGAAATACAAACAGAATTAAATAATTATATTACACTAAACTAATTAATTAATGGTTAGAAATACTAATAAGAATAAGGTTTAATTAATTCACTCCTCGGCAGCGGCGCAAAAAACCTGATGTGCTGTAGTGTAGGTCAATTATTTGATTATCAAGTTTTACATTTATATTTAGCCGACAAACCTAAAACAACACTTTAACGGGCAGTGTACCCGGTCAAGATGGCGTTTCGCGATAAGTAGGGCGTCGAACACTAAAAGTGAAACATTAATCCTATATTTTATCAGTATTTTAGTTAGTTCAAATTAGTCTATTTACTGGTTAAACCTATGCTATATACGTTGTCTAATGATATGGGGGGTTTTTAGCCTGAGAGATGTGTGGTGGTGACAAATATCAATTCAATAGGACAAATAAAAACAAAGAAGAAAATCAAAAGATAGAAAAGCAGTACAAGCCAAATGATAGAAAACCGTATTAGCCATATTAAATCCTGTTCAATGTTGGTTTGCTTGTTTTAGTGCAATGACTTACTTATCTCGAAGCAGCATATCATTCTTAAGAGTTACGCGGGACATCATCCTAAGACCTAGACACGATTAATCCTGTCACAATTAACGCATCCGCATAAAGCATCCTTTAGTTTAATTATAATCTATCTTAAGGAATCAAAGCAGTGGTGATCCTGTTAAAACCCTAGCCCAATGGGACTTTACCCACTTATTGTTTGATGGTGTTTTATATACTGGTAGTCCACTATTCAAATCTTTATCAGTTAATTAAGAGCATGATTGCTAAAACATAAACGGGTCACCTACCGGTCCAACTAAGCTCATAATTCAAAGACAAAGACAGAACGTTATTTGTGATCCTATTGGTCCAGTAATATAAAACACGATATGGAGAGCTATCCCGGTATCTAGATTACTTTTTAGGTATCATTAGACCAGCTCAATGATAGGTCGCATATTCAAACACATAAACAAGTATGAGGTGATAAACATAATTAAACAATCAACGATTAATTAAGAAATCGATTTTTAAAACAAACCAAACATTGAACTTTCATTAAGATGGCTAATACCCGAGGGTATTAGCCCACAACCATTGTAATTATACAAGCGTAATCAAACAATTAAAATTGAACGATTAAGAGAGTAAAAATTACACGATGTCTTCTATGGATTCGTGATCAATGCTTGACCTTGGTGGCTGATATTCTCTTCTAAAATTTGTCTTTTATGAGTATGGTATAAAGAATATGATATTGCACACTGAAAACTCATTTTTGAGTCTTCTATTTATAGTGTCTGAAAAAGACTCGATACGCCGTACCTGGATAGGTTGATACGGTGTATTGGGCTGGATTCCTTAGAGTGCGCGCTACGTTCTCAATCAATCAGTGATATCATTCCCAATTTACTTTTATTACCGTATCTTCGAATAGTTATCTTCATGGATACGGCGTATGGAAGCAGTCAGATACGCCGTATTGGGAATTGGTCAAACGCGCTTTCTTGTGAAGTCTTGGCGCTGATACGCCGTATCTCTTTTGTTGGATACGACGTATGTAGTCAGAAATCAGCATTCTTCAAATGTCTTCGTTTTAGCTCCAAATTATGCGCCTTTTAGCTTGTCTTCACAAAACACTCCTGAATTACTGCATTTATCAACTTTAAAGCAATTAAGTACCAAATAATGCAATAATTATATAAAAGTGGGCAAAATAGATAGGATAAATGATATAATAAAGTGATGTTATTTGATGTCATCAATGATCTGTGTTGCTCTGAGTAGTTTGTTTTTTAATGTTATGTTATGGTTTGTGGTGGTTTATGAAGGTGAAACTTGAAAAGGATAAATGGATATATAGAGTTGCAGATGGATGAAGATAATTGGATTATTAAAAAGCTTCTAGCAACAAAACTATGAAGATTTAAAAAAGATTAATTTATAAGAAATTTACTCTTTGTTATCACCTTTGTTTACTTTACAATTTTAGCTTTTCATACTTTTTGATTTATGCATCGTACAAGTGTATTGAAGTAGGAACAAGAACAAAAATAGTAGAATATATATTCATTAATTAATGGCTTATATATTTATGTATGCTTTTAGTCTTGAATCTCATCTACTAAGTTTGACTTTATTTTTCAAGATATGTAAATAGTTGTACACGATTTCTAATTTCTCTTAGTTAGTTAAAATTTGTAAAAGAGTTAATTGCATAAATGGTCCCTGTGGTCTGTCGGGTTTAACGAAAATAGTCCCTAGACTTTTTTTTTCCCGGATCCTCTCCCTGTGGTTTCGAACCGTATCGGGTTTGGTCCCTTGACCAATATTTCCGTTAGTTTGACCGTTAATTGCTTGTTTAATTGGTGGAAATGACATAAATACCGTCGTAAGTGTTTGGAAATGGTCCCTGTGGTTTGTTGTGTTTCGAAAATGGTCCCTCTGATCGTTAATTATTTTTTTAAAAAATTGTAGGGACTTTCTAAAAATTTTTTGTTAAAAATACAACGAAAAGTTTTTAAAAAATTGTGTAAAAAATTAATGAAAAATTTTCGGTAAATTTTTTTTCGAAATTTGTTTTTTTTAACTTTTCTAGAAAATAAAGGCTGAAATTTTCTTTTCGTATTTTTTTTAAATTTGTAGGGATTTTCTAAAAAAATTTTGTTAAAAATATAACGAAAAGTTTTTAAAAAATTATGTAAAAATTTAATGAAAAATTTTCGGTAAATTTTTTTTCGAAATTTGTTTTTTTTTTAACTTTTCGAGAAAATAAAGGCTGAAATTTTCTTTTCGAATTTTTTTTTTCGTTTTAAAAAAAAATAAAATTTTAAGTCTTCGAAAAAATTTCGATCAATTTTATGTTCAAACAAAAAATTTACCGAAAATTTTAAATATTCTGACATAAATTTTGTAAAACTTTGAAAACTAATGTATATTTTTTAAATATTTTTAGAATATGGTTTTGTAAATTTTCTTAATTCAAAATATATTTTGAATAATTTGTAATCAAAAAAAAATTAACACACATATTAATTAAAAAGTTAAAAAAAAAAATAAGGACTAAATTTGTGATATCACAGGAACCACAGGGACCATACTTTTAAAGTTATATAGGTTTTAATGTGAATACATTTGAAAAGACCAAAATACCCATAAAGTAAACGGTCAACTGACGAAAATGTTGGTCAAGGGACCAAACCCGATATGGGTCGAAACCACAGGGAGGGGATCCGGGAAAAAAAAAGTTTAGGGACTATTTTCGTTAAACCTGACAGACCACAGGGACCATTTATGCAATTAACTCATAAAAATATTTAATAAATTATTTTACATTTTATTCAAAAGCGTTTATTTAAAAACGCGAATGTTCAAAACCTAGCCCTCATTCTCTCCATAAGTTTTTTTTCGGCGCCTCCTCCTTTTTCCGGCCAGATCCAGGCCACCCGCCGGTGGCAGCCACTACGCCGTTACCCTCGCTGCCACACCACCACAACCACCTTCGCCGCCACCACCATCCGACACCACATCTCCATCACCACCTCTCCTGCCGCCACCATATCTCCACGCCGCTGTCATCATCATCA
>BQNB010025891.1:0-50000 GCA_026074375.1 Tanacetum coccineum
AGGACAATAATTGTGATCCTATGATTCTAGATGTATAAATCACTATATGGAGAGCTATTTTGGCATCTAGATTACTTGGTCCGTATCACTAGATCCAGTTGAATGATATGTCGCATACAAAAGCACGTAAACAAGTATAAATTGATAAACATAAACAAGCATACACTGATAAATTAAGAAATCGAGATATAAACAAGTCCAAACATTCAGATCTTCATAATAATGGCTAATACGCGAAGGTATTAACCTTCAAACATCATAATTAATACAAGAGTAATGGCTTAGCCAAGGTAAACTAACTGAGTTAACGAATGATACAAAAAACTAAACGATTACAAAAGTATAAAAAATTACACATTGTCTCCTATGGATTGGAATGCGTTGCAAGACCTCTTCTGCTCTTTTTCTCCTTTGAAAATTGACTTTTGTGGTTTAGGTATCGAGAATATGATTTAGCACACTTAAAACTCATTTTTGAGTTTTGTATTATAGGGTCTAGAGTCGGTATCGATACGACGTATCCAATGTATTGGATACGGCGTATTGGGGTTTCTTAGAGTAGGGACCACGTTTGATATCTTCCAGAATATTCACATACTATATCTCCAATACGGTGTATTGGTCTTTATTGGATACGGCGTATTGATCAAGTTTCCTTTGTGGTCTTTGGTGAGTGCAGGCACAGATACGCCGTATCTTCCTTGATGGATACGTCGTATTGGTTGTCAGAATAGTTAATCTTCAAAATATCTTCGTTTAAGCTCCAGAATGCACGCCTTTTCCTAATATTCACTAAGTACTCCGTAATTACTGCAATTCTCAAATATAAACGATTAAGCAACAATTCTTTGCAATAATTATACAAAATGGGTTAATTACATGGGATAAATGATGCTATAAAATAGACGTTATTTGATGTCATCAATGGATTTACTATCCAAATGAGTTAAGTATTGTTGATGTGCCTCGATGATAGTATTCTTAGAATGAAGGTGATTAGTATTGTTGTGAACTAATAAGGTATGTAAGTTTATGTTTTATGGATGAATGATGAGCTTAAATGATATGTTATGAATGTGTTAAATGATATATGATGACTTGTATCATCCTTTACTTACTAAGCGTAATGCTTACGGTTTAGATGTTTAATGTTTTGTAGGTATATTGCGAAGAAGGTGAAGTGTTGGTAAAAGGTTATGATTTGGAAGCAAGGACTAGGTAAATAAAGATGTTCATAGGAGCTTAGTACTAGTTACCGAGCTCATATCAAGGTTGAACCCCATGTGTCTAATGATTTGTTAATGAATGTGTTTAAGTGCCAAGAGTCATGTAATGTGAATGTGAAATAAGTATGAGTCAGTGGTTTTGATTGTGTGCTTAAGTGTATGTAAATGAGTTAAAACGGGGCGTTTGGTAAACCCGTAGCGTTTGGTAAACCCATAAAATATATGATTTTGGGTTATTTAGACCACAATGTTTATGACATTGTTGTATTATAACGTAATAATGATTTCTGGAAGGTATTATGAAGTTTCAGGTCAATATAGTCAAGTTGGGAAAAAAGTAACTTTCTGTAGTGGCGTAAACTTTTGTTTATGCCGTAAACTTTTCATTTGCGGTGAGGTTACACCGTAATATTTGGTCAGAAGGTTTGTTCTTTTTGTCAATCTTGTTTTTGTCGTAAAAACCAAACTGTAAAGTGTTAGAATGAGTTCTTTATATCGTTGTAAAGCAAAAAGGGTATATTTTATGATAATGGAACTTACAAAGGTCTAATTGTAGTGTATTTTAAAATTATGTTTAGGAATGACACATGGTCATTCCTGGTTATGCGTTTTCGCAAAAGTTTTCAATCCCGGGTCAAATTTCGAGTCTGGAAAGAGGCGTTTCAACTTGGTATTAGAGCTTCGGTCTAAGAGAAGTAGGTTTCCACTAGTAGATGCGTATGCCGTAAGTTTAGGTAACAAAGAATGTAAATGCCTTAGTAAAAGGTAGTAAAGTGTTTGCGGAAAATAGAATGATGATGCTTAGACATATTAATGATTATATGATGTGTTGTAGTCATTGGTTATATGAATTTGATTTTGATTAGAATGTTAAGCGCTTATTAGAAAAGTTAAAATTGAAGATGTTGATGTAATTATGTGATGTAAGTATATGAAAGCTATTATGTGTCTAAATGTTATACGAATATGAGATCTATGCTATGTTAATTATATGTATAAGTAATGTAAGATGTATATAATGATATGAGTTAAGAAGTGTTTGATGCTAAGATAAATGCATAGTATTGCATTTTAATAAGTGATAAAAGTATGTAAGTATGAGCTAGGTAATGTGAAGATGCTTGAATTATGAAAAAGTCTCTTAATGAAGATGTATAGTATTGAGCGTAAGTACTTAAACGAATTACTAATAAAAGTTAAAGTATGATAAGTCGTGTAATGTAAAGGACATGATAAAGTATGACGCAATAGTATGACATGGTTAAGTATGAGATGTAGATGAAAGATACTTAAGAAGAGTTGCGCTAGAAATCTTAAATGAAGCTAAATACGTTAAATAAACGATAAAGAATAAATGAATCATGCTAATATATGAAGAAATGTCTGATAAGTAAAGTAGATAAATGAGCACACCTTAAGATAAATCAAATGAAAGAATGATTGATGTGTCGTTGTGTGGTGTATATTTTATTGATTTAAGTTTTAAATTCATATTTTGCCGACTAAACCAAAAACAACACTTTAACGGGCAGTGTACCCGATCGGTAGTAGTTTCGTGGTAAGTAGGGTGTCGAACACTTGAAGCGAGGTTAAATCTATCAATTTAATTAATATCTTGGTTATCTATTCTATGTTAATTCTATTCTATTCTAAACCTATGTTAAACCTATGTTAGTCTAAATCCTAATTCTAACGGGAAAAAAAAAGGTTTTTAGCTTGAGAGACTGGCATGGTTTGGTTGGTGACTACAATCAATTCAAGGCACTTTTACCCACGCAAGCCAATTAACAAAAGATAAAAGAGCGGTCAAAACCTTATATAAGAAATGGTTTTTTAACAATTATTATCCAATTGGAAGTTGGTTTGTTTATTAAGTGCAATGCTTTCTTCTCTCGAGGTGGCATATCATTCTTAAGACTTAGGCGTTACATTCATCTAAGACTAGAACACATTAATTTCTATCACACTTAAAGCGTAACATATAAGCATCCTATTTTGCTGATTATAATCATTTAGGAATTAAAAGCATGTGATCTTGTTATACCCTAGGCTCATAGAGGACTTTTACACATAACGTTTAATGGGAATTTTATAAACTGTTAGTCCACTTTTGTCAACTATCCAAGGGAATAAAGAACGTTACTTGTTGTATATTTAGGTCACCGAGTCAACACGATCAATAAACCATTTGGTAATAATTCCAATTAAAATAGTTAGACTGAAGCGTATCTAGACACTACTCTTAGGAAGGACAGTATTTATGTAACTATAATTCTAGATGTATAAATTACTATATGAAGAGCTATCCCGGACTCTAGATCTACTTAGTCTGCTTCACTAGATCAGTTGAATGGTAGTGTTGCATACAAAAGCGCCGTAAATGTATATAATTGTTTAACATAATCAAGCATTAAATCGATTAAAGCAAAAGAATCGAGAAAAAAAATACCAAAATTCAGATTTCATAATTATTGGCTAATACCCAAAGCTTATTGCCTTAAGTCTTAATAAATACAAAAGCAATTATTTAAGCCCAGGTAAACTAACCAAGTCTAACGATTGATACAAAAATTTGAACGATTACTAAAGTATATGATGACACGTTGTCTATAAGATTTGATAACGGTTGCTCGACTCTTCTGCTTTTTTCTCTATGAAAATTAACTATTATGGTTTAGGTCTCGAGAATTTGATTTTGACACTGAAAACTAATTTTTGAGTTTTCTATTTAAAGGTCTGGAAGTCGGTTGTATACGGTCGTATTGGGATTTCTTAGTGTATGGACAGTTGATATCTTCCAGTATATTGAAATACTATATCTTGAATACGGCTTATTGAGTCTCTCTGGATACGACGTATTGAGCTTTATTCTTTGTGGTCGTTGGTGAGTGCAGGCACTGATACGCCGTATCTTCTTGATGGATATGGCGTATTGGTCTTCAGAATAGTAATCTTTAAAATATTTTCATTTAAGCTCGACAATGCGCGCCTTTTGTAACTTTCACCAATAACTCCTATAATTTAATACAATTCTCTATATCATACACGAGTTAAAGTAACAATCTTGCATTAAATTTATCTTATAAATAGGTGAAATAACATGGGATAAATGATGCTATAAAATAGACTGTTGTTTGATGATCATCATATATCCCCTCACTTTGGAATCCTATCTTGTCCTCAACTTAGCCTTTTAGATGTTTATATAAATGTATCCCTAGGATACTTTCTGTTAAAGCATTTTATTTGAATTATTTGTACACAATCAAACACCTCACGAAATAAGAAGATTAAAAATACTCAAATCACTCAAAACCTAATCTATGTGGTAACATGTAACTAATTCTCTCAATTGATCAGTCGTGACGAGTATTCTATCATAAGCTTGGCAAGGATACACATCTCCACCACTATATAAAGGTAAATATAGGTTTTGTATGCGAAAGGCGTTTACGGCTTGATCAATCTACATTTCTTCACCAGGAAGTACATTCCACAAGGCGGCTGAAGCAAAAACTTATTATGGCCGTAACGAGGAATAGACATGTGTGTCGATCTCATCCTCATTCGAATTTACCAAAAGGTTAGGTGAAGAATGATATAGGGTAGGAACTTCTTACTTTCCACAAAAGTCATAAAACCATTGAGGCTGCTAAGACTGCATACATGGCCGTAACGACGGAATAGGAATGCACCTCAGAACAATGTCCTCATTCGCGTTAAAAACCAAACGGTAATCAATTGGTGAGAGGGAAGTAAATTGTTGTTAAATACAAATAAAGAAACAAATAGATTAAGACTTAAGATACAAGTTGCTAGACATTTTTTTCCCGACCGTTACCATGATAAAAACACAACAATTTACAACGTCTTGATCATCCATAAAAAATAACAACCTAAGTTGGCGTTCCCGTAACGATCAACTTCCCAATCATCCCAAAACTTTACGACTTACAAGGCAAGTGGCGATATATACACTTTGTACATACTCTACATCATGTTTTTTTAGAAGTATCAACGATATATAATCGATCTTATGTGAATTCCTTTGGTAGTGCGAAACGATTATTATTCAAAACTTTCTTTCTCTCATTTTTTTTTGTTAACTGTACTTCAAAATCTGGAGTGGTGTTTCACTTCTTCACGATATAATAGTTCTGATAATTTCTTTGATAGTATCTTCGTTCTTCGGGATTCACCAATTAATGTAAAATCACATGTGTTTTGACTTTTAATATACATTCCATTTGTAATGTGCATATCTTCCACCGCACCAAATATAAAAAAATGACACAAAGACTCGTGGAAAATACAAATTTACCACTTTAAAGCGACATAGCAACTGTAAATTAAAAATTAATCTACAGGGTAGGTTAAGTATAAGGGTGTAACGGAAAACATATAGTTGGTGTGTATCATTCCTAAGGTTGCCTTACTACGGGTTTTTCTAGGTGGATCATTACTATAAAGAAAGAGTGAAAAGGGGTTTAGAAGGAGGTAACTAACCGAGTGTAGTTAGTTAATACGAAAATGTAAAGGCGATTTGGGTGTAATCCTAAAAAATGTACAAATTTAAAAGATAACTCCATTCTTTAAATCCATAATACTCTCACTGTTAGTCATCGTGTGATATTACCAGCCATGTTCTAAAGTACATTCACCCGGAACTCATATTTTGTGGGGGGGGGGGGGGGTAAGGGGGGGAAAAATTTTTTTTTTTTTTTGGGTAAAACATTTAGAAACAGAAAGGCTAAATCATTCAATATCTAACATGGGTTATTGTGTGCGGGTTTGTAACATTAATTTCACAAAAGTATATTGATTTTTTTTAAATTTTGAGCATAATTTAAGAATTTTGTGTGAAAATAGGACAAGGTAAACATTCTAATTCACCCCATGAAATTATACAACGTCCTCATTGTATATATATAAAACATTAAATACGGGAATTTAAAAAGAATTAGAATGAGAAACTCCCCTGATATTTGCTCGGTAGATTCTCCAAGTTGTGTTTACCAGCAAGATTGTGTGTTGAAAGAGCGTTTGAATCCTAGCACGAACATCACACACATATAATTCCAGGAAATATGCATTCCACCAACTTTGTCAATATTTCTTTCATGAGGTCCTATATAAATTACTAGAAGAAACAAGTGCATGCCTATTTGTAACCTCGTTAATTTAAACTAAACTAAACAAACTAATTACGGGTCAGTCTGGTGGATACGGCATATCAGTTTAGTGAATACGCCATATTCAAAATCTGACAATAATGTTTTTTAAAGTGCAATAAAAATAAAGACTGATAACGTCCAAACAATCAATACGCCGTATGGTGTGGAGCAGATACACCGTATTGGTGTCTGAGAAGACATACTCGATAACAAAATTAAATAACAATCCGGGTTGTCTCCCGGGAAGCACTTTTGTTTACAGCGAAGTCTTTAAGTTAGAATTTTCTTCAGCTTTTAATATTACTTGGTGCGCGTCACCTTCCATCCTTTGTCCTTTATCTGAAAAATATCTTGGTAGATTATTGACAAATTATCTTTGTTTCTTTCCTAAATATCGTATTCATAACTTCTAATAGCAATATATTCTTCGTTGGGTCCAAGTAAGTACTAAATAGCCTCAAAATTTTCTGCTTTGCACCTTCTTTTGTTAGGTTGCTCATCGATAGAACTGGATGTATTGCTATATTTGCGCTTTATCTGACTTTGTTCATCTTCCTTTTCGGTGTCGCTCTTTCCACGTGATTTTAGATAAGGATCGAAGAATGAGTCAGAAGTAGTATTGTTACTACTCAAGATGCTATCATCTATTCATCTCTTATTCCAATTCCCATTCATCCAAGCATGGAACAATACTTTTTTAGTTCTTCCATCAATTTTCATGTGTTTATCAAATAAAGAATTTACTCGTGATATGAATTCGAGTGGATCAATCCCCTAGTTGTCTCCTTCGTCCAGCATTTCTTCTTCTCCATCGTATGATTTGGGGTAAAATTTACAAAAAAAATTCTCAACAAGTTCTTCCCAAATGGTAATTTTTCATTCCCCCATCATCAGTAAGTGAGAGAGGAAAGACCTTCATTCGTAGTTGATAGGAATCCACACCAGGAACGTGAATTAAATCAACAATTTCAAGTACTTTAGCAATGTGGTTTACAACGTCTTCATCAATCCATCTATGGTATGTATTCTTTTGTAGTTCCTCTAAAAATTCCTTGCTGAGTTCAATGTTAATATTGTTACTGGTGATAAAAAGATTTGATTAAGTTTGATCATTTTCCATGTTTTCATTTAGAATTTGTTTAGCCATGACTTCTTGTAGTTCCTTCTTTAATCAACTAACTCTGATAAGTTCTTCCTGTAACAAGGGTAAAAATATCAACAGGATTTGTTCTGAAGAAGGATAGAAATTTTTTTAGCACATAAATCAAATATGAAAACTTAGGATTCTGTTTTTGTTCCAGATGATCGATACGCCGTATCCAATGAAAGTGGATACGCCGTATTAATCTATTGGGATGAATACGCTGTATTGAACAGAGAGCTGGATACGACGTATCCGATGGAAGTGGATACGCCGTATTAAACTGTCGACCAAAATAGTGTATTTAAGAAAACAATTAAATTAAACATACAAATTTACAAGCAAACAATTAAAGGCAAATATACAAAATTTACAGAATATACAAGAATATACACTAATCTAAATTACACTAATCCTAATGGTTAGATCTAATCTAATGTTAAAAACCAAAATATCAAATAAAAATCAAGATTATTTTTCACTCCCCGGCAGCGGCACCAAAAACTTGATGTGTCGTTGTGTGGTGTATATTTAATTGATTCAAGTTTTAAATTTATATTTTGCCGACTAAACCAAAAACAACACTTTAACGGGCAGTGTACCCGATCAGTAGTAGTTTCGTGGTAAGTAGGGTGTTGAACACTTGAAGCGAGGTTAAATCTCTCAATTTAATTAATATCTTGGTTATCTATTCTATTCTAAACCTATGTTAAACCTATGCCATTCTAAATCCTAATTCTAGCGGGAAAAGAAGGGTTTTCAGCCTGAGAGACTGGCACGGTTTAGTTAGTGACTACAATCAATTCAAGGCGCTTTTACCCACGCAAGCTAATTAACAAAAAATAAAAGAGTGGTCGAACCTTATATAAGAAAACTGTATTAATCATTATTAATCCGATTAGAAAGTTGGTTTGTTTATTTAGTGCAATGATTTCTTCTCTCGAGGTGGCATATCATTCTTAAGACTTAGGCGTTAAATCAGCCTAAGACCTAGACACAATAATTCTGTCACAATTAAAGCATCCGCATAAAGCATCCTTATTTGCTGATTATAATCTATCTTAGGGATTAAAGCAATGGTGATCTTGTTAAACCCTAGCTCATATGATTCTTGTTAAACCATTTGCTCCATATAGACTTTTACCCACTTAACCACTTTATGGCAATTTATACCACTAGCAGTCTACTTGTCCAAACTACTCAATGAAATCACGAAAGATACTTGTTGACATTCTATCTAGGTTCCGTGTAAGTCACACGATCAATAAATTTGGCAATTATCCAATTAATTAGTTAAGCCGAAAGCGTTATCTAGACAAAACTTTGGAAGGCAATATTTGTGTAACTATAAATTCTAGATGGATAAAATTACTTTATATGGAGAGTTATCCTCGGCTCTGATCTACATGATCTGTTTTCACTAGATCCAGTTGAATTGATAGGTCACATACCAAAGCGCATAAAAGTTAAATTGATAAACATAAACAGCATACAACAATAAATTAAGAATTCGATGATAAACAAATTACAAATTTCAACTCTTATATAGAATGGCTAATACCAAAGTATTAGCCTTCAAAGTATAATAAATACAAAAGCATTTTTAGCCAAGGTAAACTAACTAAGTTAACGAATGATACCAAAAACTGAATGTTACTAAAGTATATGGATTACTAAAGTATATAGAATTACACGTTGTCTCCTATAGAATTGATAACGTTGCTCGACCTCTTCTGCTCTTTTTCTCCTCTGAAAATCAAATTTTATGGTTTAGGTATCAAGAATATGATTTAGCACACTGAAAACTCGTTTTTGAGTTTTCTATTTATAAGGTCTGGAAGTCGGTTGGATACGGCGTATCCAAGTGTTGGATACGACGTATTGGGAATTTCTTAGAGTAGGGATCACGCTTGATATCTTTTAGAATATTTAAATATTATATCTTGAATACGGCGTATTGAGTCTCTCTGGATACGGCGTATTGATCTTTATCCTTCTGTGGTCTTTGGTGAGTGCAGGCACGGATACACCGTATCTTCTTTGATGGATACGACGTATTGGTCTTCAGAATAGTAATCTTCAATATATCTTCATTTAATATCCAGAATGCGCGCCTTTTGCTAACTTTCACCAATAACTCCATAATTATTGCAATTCTCAAATATAGACGATTAAGTAACAATTCTTTGCAAAAACTATACAAAATGGGTTAATAACATGGGATAAATGATGCTATAAATAGACGTTATTTGATGTCATCAATGATGAAAAATGAGGTGTATATACAATAAAGAGTTTAATGAAATAAAGGATGGATTGGTATAAAAGTTGATCATGAGTTCAACGTAGAGTTGACAAGAAAGCAAGTGATGCATTTGCATATGTAAGATAAGAGAATGATATAAGAAAGGTGAAAATATACATGTATATGTAATACATGATTTGGATTTTGTAGAATATAAAGTGAGATGATAAAGTATGAAGTAGAATTGCTTAAGGCAATAAAAGTAGAAATAAAAAGTATATGACTAGAAAGGTATATAGATAACGAAAAGAGGTAAAGAATGATAAAATTAAATTTAGCTTAGATCCAATAATTAATGTAATGGTATCCTTCGGGATAACTTAATGTGATGGTATCCTTCGGCATAGCTTAAGAATGTTAATGATACCACAAGGGTATCGGTAATGGGCGAATTCCTACAGGAAGACAACCAAGTTTCCTTCCGGAAAAAGTTAAGGAGATTGGATCCAAGAGTATAAAAGACGATATTAAAAATGAATGAGTTATTGATATGTGAATAATGGAAAATAATGAAGACTTAAGCAAGTTCAAGTGTTATGACGGAAGCATATAAGTAGGATGGTTTATAATCTCCTTATTTAAATGGATTGGGATGCCTTTTCATTTGAATAAAGAAATTATGAATCACTGAACCATAAGTTTGTACTTCCTTATTTGCATTGATTGGGACGCTTCTCAATGTAAATAAAGAGTTATAGATGAGTGGGCTTATGTGTTCTCGGCATAGCATGAGAGAAATTAAGGAAGTAGAAAATGAGAGTCTAAAAGAAGTTAGATATCTTAGGAAATAAGATAAGCAAAATAGAATTAAAATGCGACCTTTAGTGAAGACTTTAGATAGAAAGTTAAGTTTTAGACGTTAAGAATATAGGATTAAGAAAGAAAAGTTGGATTGAGGTCATAATATGCTTGTGGCATGATGTAATGATTATAGTGGTCGCTAAGTATTATTAACACCTTAATGAAAATGTGGAAAGAATAAGATAAGGTATTGAATTATTCCAAGTGACTTATAGTTCTTGATGAAAATTTACTGAAAAGGAAGTAATGGAAGTAAAGTGTGATAATATAAACGACGAAAGGAATGTCAAAATAACTGGTAAATAAGAAGGCGTAAGCTAATGTTGGCGTATTATAAGTCGAGATAATGTAATTTCTAAAGGGACAAGTAGTTCTTGATGAAATTCTAGAAAAGAAATGAATGGGAACGTAATGATATAGATAAAAAGTTACTAAAATAAGATAATCAGAAAGGATAAATGTCACCTAGATGATGTTGGTCAATAAGAAAAGCGTAAATGTGATAGAAATGAACGTGAAGTAGAACGGGTTAAGGATATTGAAGGGTATTATGGAATGGTTAGAGTTGCAAAACCATGTAGGTTGATGCAACTAGTTAAGTTTATTATGAAAATGCTAAAATGAAATAAGGAATGAAATGTGACCAAGTTATGGTCAGTATTAGACGAAGAGATTTTGAGAACGAAATCTAAATAATGAGGATAGAATTGTAACACCCCAAAACTGGCTTTTAAGTATTTTATTACGATAATGCCCTAGAATGAGTTTGACTAAGACTTTTGTAAGTTTAAAGACGTTATGTAATTGACTAGTCAACCCGATAGTCAAACCATAAGTCAATATAATGTTATGTAAATGGGTTTAGAAAGTTAATGTGTCACATTTATAAAAGAATAAAGCTAAGGGACTAAGATTGCCAAGTCATAAATGTGCTATATAAGTTAATGTGGCTAAATTAGGAGAAAAGAGACTTAAAGGACCTAAGTTGCCAAAGAGTCAAAGTGATGGTTGATTTATAGTTAGAAGTTCTAACACATTCCAGACAATTCTTGTATGTGCTTGTGTTTGGTGTGTGTCGAGCAAGGAAAAGAAAAGGAGGGAAGAACCATGTAAGATTGATGATGAATTTATTAGGTATCAAGGCCATAATCTAAGTGTTAAGTATTAGCAATGATCACACAAGTAAGTAATCTTATATCTTTAGTTAATTGAATAATTAAGGGTTAGGGTTCATGGACCCAATTTAGGGGTTTTGGTTAATTATGTATAAATTAAGAATCAAGATGTTTAATGATATGGGTTAAGGTTAATTGAAGATTTAATAAAAATAAATTAGGGTTTTACATCATATGATCAATAAATAATCAAATGATGATTAAGAATGAAATTGGGAAGTCATGGGTTGTATGAACCCATATTAAGATGTCTTTTAATATGTATAATTGTGATTAGGAAGTATAGCACGAAATGGTGATGATGATGTTCTTGATATCCTTGGCTTGGATTCAAGGTAAGTAAATGACTATACAAGAAGTTATATTGATTTTATCATGTTTGTGTGATGTATTATGTGTTAAGGCAATAAGAGGACTAAGACTATGTGTTTGATTAAGAAGATGAGTTTATGGATTTACTAGCCAAATGAGTTAAGTATTGTTGATGTGCCTCGATGATAGTATTCTTGGAATGAAGGTGATTAGTATTGTTGTGAACTATTAAGGTATGTAAGTTTATATTTTATGGATGAATGATGAGCTTAAATGATATATTGTGAATGTGTTAAATGATATATGATGACTTGTATCGTCCTTTACTTACTAAGCGTAATGCTTACGATTTAGATGTTTAATGTTTTGTAGGTATATTACGAAGAAGGTAAAGTGTTGGTAAAAGGTTATGATTTAGAATCAAGGACTAGGTAAATAAAGATGTCCGTATGAGCTTATTACTAGTTACCGAGCTCATATCAAGGTTGAACCCCATGTGTCTAATGATTTGTTAATGAATGTGTTTAAGTGCCAAGAGTCGTGTAATGTGAATGTGAAATGAGTATGAGTCAATGGTTTTGATTGTGTGCTTAAGTGTATGTAAATAAGTTAAAACATGGCGTTTGGTAAACCTGTAAAATATATGATTTTGGGTTATTTAGACCACAATGTTTATGACATTATTGTATTATAACGTGATAATGATTTCTGGAAGGTATTATGAAGTTTCGGGTCAATATAGTCAAGTTGGGAAAAAGGTAACTTTCTGTAGTGGCATAAACTTTTGTTTACGCCGTAAACTTTTCATTTGTAGTGAGGTTACGCCATAACCACTTAGGTTACGTCATAATCTTTGGTCATAAGGTTTGTTCTTTTTGTCAATCTTGTTTTTGTCGTAAAAACCAAACTGTAAAGTGTTAGAATGAGTTCTTTATATCGCTGTAAAGCAAAAAGGGTATATTTTATGATAATGGAACTTACAAAGGTCTAATTGTAGTGTATATTAAAAGTATGTTTAGGAATGACACAAGGTCATTCCTGGTTATGCGTTTCCGTAAAAGTTTTCGATTCCAGGTCAAATTTCGAGTCTGGAAAGGGGCGTTTCACTTGGATTACCAGACTTTGATCAAGAATTTATAATTGAAACTGATGCTTCAGGCACTGGAATTGGGATAGTGTTCTGCCAAAAGGGTCATCCTTTAGCCTACTTAAGCAAAACACTAACCACTAAGCACCAAGGGTTGTCTACCTATGAAAAGGAGTTTATGGCTGTGGTAGCAGCCTTAGATAAGTAGAAGGGATATCTATTGGATAGGCATTTCAAGATAAGGATTGGCCATTTCAGTCTCAAATACTTACTGAACCAAAAACCATTTCAACATAAATGACTTCCTAAGCTACTTGGATATGACTATGAGATTGTGTATAAGAAGGGAGTAGATAATGGTGCTGCTGATGCACTTTCAAGAGTCAACCAAGGAGCTGAATTACTCCAAATAGTTGTTAGTTCTGTGGCAAGTGATGTGATGGATAAGGTGAAAGCTAGTTGGATGGGTGATGATACTATGCAACAACTAATAAAGTCTCTTAAGGATCACAGTTACAAGGGTGACAAATTGGCCCTTGATGGTGATTTATTGAAGGAGAAAGGAAGGATTATGGTGGGTAATGATGTGGACCTCAAGAAAAAATTAATTGCTTACTTCCATGAAGGTGCTGTGGGTGGTCATTCAGGAGTCTTAGTGACCACAAAGAAACTCTCTGCAGTTTTTTATTAGAAGGGATTAAAAATGATAGTCAGGCAATTTGTTAAAGAATGTGATGTTTGTCAAAGGCAGAAGCCTGATCTAAGTGCTTACCCTGGTCTCTTACAACCCCTACCTATACCTGAGAGAATTTGGGCTGAAGTTTCTATGGATTTCATTAAGAAATTACCTAATTCACAAGGCAAGACAATCATAATGGTGACTGTGGACATGCTTAGTAAGTATGCTCATTTCATGCCTCTATCTCATCCTTTTAATGCTAGTCAAGTAGCTCAAGTGTTTCTGGATGGAGTCTACAGGCTACATGGGCTACCTGAGTCTATAGTGAGTGACAGAGATAAGGTGATCCTTAGCAATTTTTGAAAGTCCTTGTCCTCTACATTGAATGTTAAGCTCAAGTTGTCTACTGCATATCATCCTCAGTCTGATGGCCAAACAGAGGTGGTAAAGAGATGTCTTGGTTGTTACTTGAGGTGTATGTGTGAGAAAAAACCTAAGGAGTGGGAGAAATGGTTACTACTAGCTGAATTTTGGTATAACACCAACTTTCATAGTGCTATAAACACCACTCCTTATGAAACAGTTTATTGCCAAACACCCCCATCCATATTCCATATGTTCCTGGTGATAGTAGGGTTTAATTTGTGGATAGAAAATTGCAGAGCAGGGAAGAAGCCATCAATATGCTGAAGTTTCACATGAAAAGGGCTCAAGATAGGATGAGAAGCCAGGCTGATAAGCACAAGACAGATAAAAAGTTTGTGGTGGGTACTTGGGTCTATATGAAATTGCAGCCTCATAGGCAAGCCACTGTGAGACAAGGTCAACAACACAAGTTATTTTTTAAGTATCATGGGCCATTCATGATTATGGAAAGAGCACAAGTTGCTTATAGATTGCAGTTGCCAAATCATAGTTAGATACATCTAGTATTTCACATTTCTCAACTCAAAAAGTGTCATGGAAGAGACCAGCAGATGGGAAGTTTGCCACAGCTGAGAGAGGATGGACTTTTGGGCTATAAACCTATGGCAATACTGGAAAGAAGGCTTGGCAAGGTCAACAATAGGCCAGTGATGTATGTGTTGATTCAGTGGACTAACAGCCAGTTGAAGAAGCAATTTGGGAGATCTATGCTGATGTGTTAGCTAGGTTCCTTAATTTTGATGCAGCTTGAGGACAAGCTGAATCTCAAGGAGGATGGAGTTGATACATGTCAACTACTGAAATTGGAAAGTCAACAATTTAGGAAAAGTCAAACTAAAAAGTCAAAGTTTGTTGTAACTGTTTTTGGCGGGAAAAACAGTTATAAACCTAAACTCATCTTCAACCTCTATAAATACGCTTGTAATCACTTCATTTCATCTTATCACCCAATTTGTAAAAACACACACTTCTCTCTCTAGATTGTAACCGTTCTTGTAACAAACTCATTTTACTAATAACAATCACATTTCGATTCAATTTCTAGCTTATTGATTCGTGATTGATTGTTGCTAATTGAAGCATAATCTACCGTTCTTAAGTGAGCTCAGATTAGTACGTTTCAGATTAACATACGAGACAAGCTAAGCTCACAGATTCAAGTCAAGTTTTAGCGATAGCAGGGTTGGGTTGGGTTGGGCTCGGCTCGGCTCGGCTTGGGCCTCTAGATATAAGTATTACAAAGAACACTAGGCGCTAAAACCAAAAGGTATATAAACATCATCCTGTTCAAATTCACTAGTTCCATTTCACAAACCATGGTTCCAAATTCACTCTCCAAGCCACTACAACAAACCTTAAACCCATTATCACACTACCACCAAACAACCAAACTCCTAGAATCAAACCTAGTGTCACTACTCGACACAACCACCACCAACCTTAACCAAACCAAACAAATCCACGCACACATCATCCGCAAACACCTCCATCAATCCAGCTACGTTGTCACTAAACTCATCCGTGTCTTAACTTCTAAATTCAATGTCCCAGTTGACCCATACCCATACAACATTTTCAAACAAGTTAAAAACCCGAACCCATTTTTATACACTTCCATTATTCGTGGATATGTAAAGGACAATGGTTTAGTTAAGGCTTTAGATGTTTATAAATGTATGAGACGACATGGGGTTGGTCCTGTTTCGTTTACTTTTACGGCTTTGTTGAAGGGTTGTGGTGATAGGGTTTATGGGGGGTGTTTGGGTGAGCAGATTCATGGGGTAGTGATGAGGGTTGGTGGGTTTGGGTTGGGGTTGGATGTTTATGTTGGGAATGGTTTGATTGACATGTATGTGAGATGTGGGGAGTTAGGGGATGCGCGTAAGGTGTTTGATGAAATGTGTGTCAGAGATTTGATTTCGTGGACTACGTTGATTGTGGCGTATACGAGGGTTGGGGATATGGGGGAAGCGGGTGTGTTGTTTGAGGGGTTGGGTGTGAAGGATATGGTGGTGTGGACGGCGATGGTTATGGGGTTTGCGCAGAATGGGAAGCCGAGAGAGGCGTTGGAGTGGTTTGATAAGATGGTGGAGGCGGGGGTGGAGGTGGATGAGGTTACGTTGGCTTGTGTGATTTCGGCTTGTGGTCAGTTGGGTGCGACCAAGTATGCTAAATGGATTAGAGGTGTTGCTGATAAGGCGGGGTTTGGAGCTGCGAATAATGTTGTTATTGGGTCTGCGTTGATTGATATGTATGCGAAATGTGGGTGTATTGAGGAAGCGCGTAATGTGTTTGATGCAATGAGGGAAAAGAATGTTTACTCTTATAGTTCGTTGATTCTTGGATATGCAATGCATGGATGTGCACAAGAAGCAATAGCGTTATTTGAAAGGTTGGTGAAAACGGATATAAAACCGAATAAAGTAACATTTTTGGGAGTTCTCTCTGCTTGTAGTCATGCGGGTTTGGTAGAACAAGGTCGGAACTTTTTTGCTGCAATGGAGAAAGACTATGGTGTACCACGAGTAGCTGACCACTATACATGTATGGTTGACCTTCTTGGAAGAGCTGGACTCATTGAAGAGGCCTACGATGTCATCAAAACAATGCCTATTACACCACATGCTGGTGTCTGGGGTGCACTGCTTGGTGCTTGTCGTGTGTATGGAAAACCCGACATTGCTGAAATAGCTGCCACGCATTTATTTGAACTCGAACCAAACGCTATAGGAAACTACATACTACTATCAAACACATATGCTTCTGCGCGAAAATGGAATGATGTTTCAAGGATTCGAGCGTTGTTTAGATCAAAGGGCATAAAGAAGAATCCAGCAAGTAGTTGGGTTGAAGGGGCAAAAGGGGCAATTCACGAGTTTTTTGCTGGTGATATGACTCATCCAAGGACTTCCGAGATCAAGAAAGAGTTGGAGGATCTTCTTTGTAAATTAATGTTAGATGGGTACTCACCAGTTTTGAGCTCTGTACCATATGATGTGAGTGATGATGAGAAGAAAAGAATTTTGTCGGGGCATAGTGAAAAGCTAGCACTGGCGTATGGGTTGCTGGTCGATTGTGGTACTATTAGGATCACAAAGAATGTGAGAATATGTGAAGATTGTCATGTGGTTATGTGTGGAGCTTCTAAGATTACTGGTAGAGAGATTATTGTAAGGGATAATATGAGATTTCATCATTTCCGTGATGGTGTATGTTCTTGTAATAATTTCTGGTGAACTGAAGAGGCTTGTGAGACTATTGGTCACCCCATTTTAACATTCTGGGTAAATTCTTTGTGTATTGAAATCATCCCAAGGTGGGGCCGTAGGGCTTCAAGTTTCAATTTTTTTACAGAAATCATGGACTTCGGAAGTAACTTAAAGGTTGAGAAGAAGAGTATCTTTCTCCCCTTGTTGAAATGCTTTGAGGATTTGATACTCACGGCAGCTTGGCCTATCTGGAATGATCAAACTTAAAAGTTCTTTTTGGCTAAGGTGCTAAAATATTGGCTGATATTTACGACGGCCTGCAAAGGTTAGCCTTTTATTTGATTTCCAGTTGTAGTAGCAAAGTGTCAATAGAAAGAATGGTTAGGTTGGTTGGAATTTCTTATAATGGCGTGTAAAGTCATGTAGTCAGTCTCATGAAATCAAAACAAAAGTGCGGTAAGTCTAACTTCGTAATTGGGTTGCTGATATAGGATGATTAGTTAAAAGGCATTTTATTGTCCTGAAATTGGATCAGGTGCAGGGGACTCTGTTTTATTAATGTTGCCCTGTTTATTTTGGTGTACTGTGTTAACTTTTTTATTACACTTCATTCCACTTTTTATTTCAAGAATTTTTAATTTTAAGAAAGAGTAACTTTTAGCTATCTTTTGAATCATATGAAGGAAATTTCATGATTATATTGATTATAGTTTTTAGTCAGTTAAAATTCTTAAATGAAAACACAAATAAAAGAACGACACCCGACGTATAAGTGTATAAAGATGCACTTCATAGTATAACAGAAATCACAATAAAGCATGCAAAAGTACATCCCAAACTCTGCTTCGACACCCAACTCACAAAGCAGGTTATTATCATAGCATCATACATGATGCATATATACATACATACACAATGCCACATCTATATATGCCTGTATATACATGTGTTTGTGTATTTAGTCAAACACATGGATTAATTACTGGTGACCCCCTCCTGGCAACTTGTCCTTAATCTTGTCCGTGAGTCCCTTCTTCTCGTGTCCTTCCTCTCCTACATTTCCATAGGCACCACCACCTACTGTGGCACTGGCCTGAGTCGAGTGCTGATTCCCACCATGATCACCTCCAGGCAGCTTCTCCTTGATTTTCTCCACCACACCTTTCTTCTTCCTTCTTCCTCCTTCTCCATCGGATTCCGACTACACAATAATCAATCTTAAAGTTAGACTACCAAAATTAGAATTTCAAAGGATAACACACACACACATATATGTATATATATAGTAAGGATCAAATGAGAAGAAAACTTATAATGAGAATAATAAGAAGAAACCACAACCACACATTTCAGATGCACCTATAAAAATGCATATTTAAAATGTGTGGCTAAAAATCCTTCTTATTCTTCTCATTATATTTTTTCTTCTCACTCTTCCATATATATATATATATATATACATGATAAATAATTTAGAATTATACTTTCTAAGACCTAATTATAAATATAAAAAAAGAGTAATTTTTAGCTTAGCTATATATCTATATCTAGCTGTATGTCTTTGGCCTAACTGTATCAGACGTGTATTTTAAGTGCTACCTAACTAAGGGTTGTTCGGATTGCATATTTTTCTTGCAAAACATAGATAACCGGTAGACAAGCCCACAGACCTTCCTTAAGGATAATATGTGAAAAACAATGCTTAGTCTTGCCCAGCGGCCGCGATTTTAGTTTATTTATTTAAAAAAAGGGCTTATTTCATCAAACTATAAGCACACATAGTTTACAAGAGTACTTACGGAGCTAGAACTGCCACTCCCAGAACGGTGAAGTATCCCTCCAGCCCCACCTTGTTTCCCTTCTTCATAACCATGACCACCTCCCATCCCCATAGTGGTTCCAGTACCTCCGATATTTTGACCAGTCATCGTCGAGTGGACATTGTGTCCTGTACCTCCGATGTCATGACCCACAGTTGTGGAGTGATGTTGGTTTTGAACATGCTCATCAGTCTGGTGATCTTGCTTCACGTACTGATCTCCTCCATATTGCGCCATATTTTAGGTTAATAAGATCGGTTTAAATTACAAGTGATGATGCAAAGTAGTTAAAACAGATTTTGTAAATGAAAGTTGATGAGATATTTGATGAGATCAAAGGGGGGGTTATATATAGCGATCGATGCACGGAGTTAGTTGATGAAGATTATATGGCATGGTACGTGGAAAAATGAAAATGCATGGCATGTGGCATGAAGACCACCATACACGTTCGAGATCATATTATTAAATTCTAGATTACCATATTAAAGGCTCTAATATTTAATTGAACATAAGAAGATCGACAAGTGTAAAGCCATGTCGGCCGATGTTATGGAGTTGGTTTCTCGATAAGGCCGGTTTGGACGTTTGTATGAAGTTGACACTTACTCACAACCGTTGGCATATTTTTATTTAATTACTTTTGAAGTTTCAAGACTGCCATATCTGTTGGAGTGTTGGGTTAACAATATGATGCAAAAGAAAGAAGAAAAAGGTAAACTACAATTTTCGTACTTAAAGTTTGTGATTTTCGTACGCTGGCCACTGAAACCAAGTTTGTATTTCATATGTCTTTAAAGATTATTTTTATTGCAAATACGACTAATATATAGAAACGAGTTTGCCTGCCCGCGCTTCGCTGCGGAATGTTTGGCGGGCGGCGGTTTTGGTTACCTGTGTTACGTAAAAAAAAAGGTTAACGGTCGTTTTCGTAATTTGACACATAGTGCGAGGGGGTATTTTGTAAGTATTTGAGGGGCTATATCGTAAATACCAAAAAAAGGGGTCGGGTCGGACCGATCGGAACAGGGTCGGGTCGGGTAAAGAGACCGGCAATCTTAAATGCACAGTGTTCCCTCATTTTTGCTTATGTTTATTATAAAAGTGTTGAGTTTCAGAGTGTTGCCCAAAAGTTGACAGGTGGAACGATCATATTTAATCGGGACACTAAGTGATTTTGAATACCACTTGCTTGTTTGCTTTCTCTTGGGGTGTGTTCCTAGTTCGCAGGGGTGTGTCCTGTGCGGATCAGCAATGTTGATTGTTGAAGTTTGGCTACAACATCATTATCAAAGGTTTCTTTTTCCTTTTTTTTTCCTTTTTTTTGTGTGGAAACTAACAGAAATTTTACATACATTACCATTGAGAGTCTAACTACGTACAGTTCATAGACCCTAAATTGAACATTATCATGGAGAGTATAGCTTCTATAGTGGAGATGGCCGGGTTTAAGATATAGGAGGAACTACTTGGTCACCCTCGCATATGGAAATGCAACTGGAAACCATACTTAAGAACTATAGAGTAATATTGAACCATTTTTAGTCCATAATTTACAACTGCGTCATTATAATTGTCTTAACTAAACTTCAACCTATTTTAATCATTCAGTGTGATATATTATACTAATTGTTAAAATATTAAAGCGTTTTTTTATAATGACCTATAAATATATCATACTTGTCACCCTTTTTTTATGTATCAAACAATTTTTTTTGCTATCGCAACTAACAAACTTACATTTTAGGTATTTTATGTGTACTTTTTTTACCTATTCAACAGGTTTGGTCACATCATACAAGTTACTATCCATGTCACGATAATTTGAAAAAATAATTCGCTACATAACCTACATTTATAAAAATTATTACATTCGTTTTTATACGATTTCATACGCGTTGTACGTTTTGATACGTTTTTGACGCTTTTGTACGTTTTTGTCCGTTTTTATACGTTCTTATTCGCTTTTATACGTTTTCGTACGTTTTTTGACGTTATTATACATTTTTGTACATTTTCATACGTTTATGAACGTTTTTATCCGTTTGTACGGTTTTATAAGTTTTCTCACGTTTTCATACATTTTCTTATGTTATTATTTATAAATGTATAAAAACGTAAAAAAAAGGTATGAAAACATATAAAAAAGTGTAAAAACTCACACAAGCGTATAAAAATCTACACAAACGTACACAAACATATGAAAACATACACAAACATATAGAAACGTAAATAGCGTTTAAAAACGTATAAAAACGGATGAAAACGTACAAAAACGTATAAAAGCTTATGAAAACATACAAAAGAGTATAAAAACGTATAAAAACCGACAATAAATCACTTCGGTTAGTACATAGAGCATTCTTGGCTTTTTAAAAAAAAATATTTTTAAAAGTGAACCAAACCTGACCCGAACCCAACACGTCTAGACCTGACCCATTTAGACCCATGTTTATAGAAGACCCATCTAGACCCGACCAATTTGTCACATTTTCCTTTTTAGTTTGGCACAAATTCATTTTAGAAATAACCATTTATAAATGTAGTTAAATGTCTTTTTTAGTGTATCCCTTATCCTATGTGGCAGTCATGTAGGCAATAAAAAAAATGAAAAAAAAGTGACTTGCTAGTGGTCAATAATCAACCTTGTTTTTCCCGTTTTTACTCAAACGTTTTAGACGTTTGTAGATAGTATTGAACATTTAGCAATTATCATTTAACGTTGCCCACTTCCCCCTCAACATATCCTTGTTACGTTTGTGATGAGAAGTTTTGTTGATCTCGTGAAGAACCTTGTACCAAAATGATTCTTCGTTTTGGTCATTTTCGACTTGGTTATCCTCGGAAACGCCAATATAACACTCGGCTAATAATGTTTCCTCATCCACTGTCTAACGATGGTGAGGTCGTGTCGGTTCCTCGGTTGGTTCGGTTTTGTCGATTATGGAATGTTTTGCGGGTCTTTTTCCTTTTCGATGCGTCTTTTCTTCACGGGTTTCTTGTGGGGGTGGTTGTGGTTGTTGTGATGCTTAGAATTGTGATGGATTTTGTTGAAGATGTTGAAATTGTTGGTTAAGTAGTTGTTGAAATAGTTGTTCGGGTGTGTATGTCGGCATATTGTATTGGTTACCAAACGGAGGAAAATTTGGTTGTTGTGAGAAAGATATTGAGTGTCCGGATGAAGGTTTAGGAGGGTTCGACGAAGATGATTGTTGCGACATACCGAGAAGATTGTTGAAAAACGAATCATTTAGTTGTTGAGACATTTTTTAGATATAGTTTTGTATAAATATATGAAGGTGGAATTGAAAGTAAAGATTAGTTTGTGTGTAAAAATAGTTGTGTAAAAGGGTTATATTGTGAGGTTTATATGGTTGGGTATTACTCCTTTATACTAAAGAGCAGGATTGCTTCCCCGAGGACTACTTTAAATGCAGTTAATGCAAAAACCGCCCCGACCCGTTTTTCCCATTATCTATATTTTCTGGATTCTTCCCACCGTCTGGCTCAGCATGATGGTTGGCGTATTAGGACACTCGAAAGCGGCCGGCGTAAACAAAAGCCCTCACGTTGGAATGGCATTGTAATCTAATATTGTCCGTGTTTCGGGCTCAAAGCCCAAGATATGCCAAGCCCGACCCAAGTAGAAAGCCCATACGCCTACTAGTTGGCAAGGGGTATAAAACAAACCCTCTCCACACATGGAGAGGGTGTTAGTTGCACATGCTCTCATTTGTAACTTACCAACTCTCTCTAATATAATCTTCCATCTTTGTTTCTCTCTCTACTTTCTCTCTTTAAGATTCCATCTTATTTTTCTAGCTTATTGGTGCTTATTTATAAGTTGTGATTGGATTATATCGTGGGATAACAGGTACCCATGCCCATTGCCAACGGGTGTTATCCCTAGGTCTCGACAATAACTTACAATTGGAAAAATATACATAAGGATGGTAAGATTTCCCTATGTAGTATAGTAGTAAAGTTTTATAGTCTTATACCTTTTTTTAATGGCAAATTTATTAAAACTAGCAAGGAGCTAGAAAAAATTACAAACTAATAGAGATAGGATTTTTCATCCAAGAGTTCCAATCTAAAGAAGGTTTACAACGGCTAGAAACCCAATTGAAAGATAAACGAACAATCTCATCAAAGAGTAAATCTAAACGAGGGAAATTGTTTCCAAACAAGACTTGATTACGAAACTTCCAAATAACCCACAATGTAGTGTAACAAACGCCTTCAAACATATTCTTGAACCCCTTGGAGACTCGAAGATTGGTTAACCAAAAAAGCCACTCATCGTAGGTGGTAAAGTCATGAATCTCTAACTCCCACCAACGTGCTACCTTAGTCAAAAGTTGACGAGCCAAATGACATGAGAAGAAAAGATGCGAGGTGGATTCTACTGTGATACTACAAAGCGGACAAATGATAGAAGGAATGTCAATGCCACGAAGAGATAAGTTTAACCTTGTAGGAAGCTTGTCCAAGAAAACTTTCCACGCAAAAATATTGATCTTAATGGGAATTGTTTTGACCCACCGTGTAGGAGTCTCCATCTTTGGTAGAAAGGAGTCATCAATGAAGTTCCGGGCTGATTTCATCAGAAATTCTCCCGAAGAATCCAACCTCCAAATCCATCTATCGCGACTATTTGGAAGAATAATGAAGGATGTACTTTCAATAAGTCGTTGGAGCTGCTCTTCTTCGACGCCACCCCGAGGATGCCTTCTAAAGGATGCAATAAAAGAGGAATCTAACAACTTTGAAGCCACACTAGAATGTTTATCAGCTTCTAACAAATAGAGCGGAGGATACATATTCTTTAAAGGAGAATCAGCAAGCCAAACATCTTCCCAAAAGGATGTTGAAATACCATTGCCAACTTTCTTTTTAATAAGGGAAAGAAGATCAATACCATTATTCGAAAGATCCTTGAATTCACGAACTATATCAAGCCAAGGAGATCTTTTAGAAACAATAATAGAGGTATCCAAAGTGCCTCGAACTCCATGGATGGCAATAATAAAACGAGACCATAATGAAGTCCCATCAGAGAAAAACCTCCAAATCCATTTAAAGAGAAGCGCACGATTAGTAGCAAAGAAACTAGAGACACCAAGCCCTCCATTCAACTTAGAGGCTAAAACTTTCTTCCAGCAAATCAAAGAAACCTTCTTTTCTGAGTTTTCGACACCATTGAAAAAATTTCTGCGAATTGATTCCAATTTATAAAGAACACCTTTAGGTACCTTGAAAGAGGACATGTAATATAGCGGCAAAGAGCTCAAAACAGATTTGATAAGGGTTAGACGACCCCCGATCGAAAGGGTTTTAAGCTTCCATTTTGAGAGCCTAGAAGTTAACTTGGCAACTACCTCCTCCCATGCGCTAAGTCGAGTCATAATACCACCAACCTTAACCCCAAGATAATTAAAAGGCGCTTGAAACGTTGTGCAACCAATAGACCTAGCAGCTGAAACCACGACATCATGAGAGATGCCAATTCCCATAAGTTTGCTTTTATGAAGATTGATCTTGAGACCCGAAGCCAAATAAAACCACTTAAGAACATTAACTATTGTTGATAAATTTGATAAACTCCATTTACCAATGAAAACAACATCATCTGCATAGAACAAATGAGATAGGCATAAAGAATCAGCAATATGAATGCCATTATAAAACCCCGCTCGAATCACTCTATCAAAGGACAAATGCAAGCTTTCCATTATCAGAATAAATAGAAATGGAGATAGAGGATCTCCCTGCTTCAATCCTTTACAGAATTTGAACTCGGATGTCGGGCTACCATTGACCAGGATCGATCCTTTAGCTGTGTTAAGGCATCCTTGGATCCATCTACGCCATTTAGTGCCAAAACCAAAATTGAATAGAACCGTATCTAAAAAATCCCATCTAACCGAATCAAAGGCTTTTTCAAAATCAATCTTAAAGATCATGGCTTTAGACTTTTTATACTTGCACCACGATAATAACTCATTAAGAATGAAAGGACCATCAAGAATTTGACGATTAGGAACAAAAGCCGATTGAACATCACTTACAAGGTCCGAGATAACAAGGCATAACCGATTAGCTAAGACCTTGGTAATAATCTTGTACACGCTTCCTATCAAACTGATTGGACGAAAATCTTTCACCATCTTAGCTTCTTGATTTTTTGGAATTAAGGCGATAAACGAAGAGTTACAACCAGGAGGGAAATAACCTAACTCAAAGAAAAGTTTAACGGCAGCAACAACATCATGGTCTATTATATTCCAATACCTACGATAGAACTCGAAAGTAAAACCATCAGGTCCAGGCGATTTGTTTGTTCCACAATCCCACACAACACACTTAATCTCATCGTAGGAGACCAATCTTTCAAGATCTTTAATTTGATCAGGAGATAAACGATTAGGAAAAGGAGTATCAAAAGTAATACCTTGGGTAGTACGTTCAACAAAATGATTAGAAAAGTGATTATGAAATTCACTTTTCACCTTAACAGGCTCAAAAATCCAATCACCATTAACCAGAACCTCACAGATAGCCAACTAGGAGTGCTTTTTGTTGATAATGCCATGAAAAAACTTGGAGTTTTCATCTCCCTCTATAGCCCACTAAATTTTGTCCTTTTGAGCCATGTCAATCGAAATATTAGCTTTGAGATCCTGAAGCTTCTTTAATAAATTAGTTCTCTCATTCACCATTTCCTCGTTACATTTGAATTGGTCAACACTCTTGTCCAAAACAGTAAGGCGTTCATGAACTGAACGAATAGCAGCACCAGATAGTTGCTTTTCTTCAGAGAGCCATTGCTTAATCGAAGATTTGAGGGCTTGCAATTTTTTCTTCAGTTTAATAATGTTAATCTCTTCCATAAAATCAGTATTCTTCCATGTTTCTTCCACCATTTTATCAAAACCTTTCTTAGAGAACCAAGAATGAAAAAAGTGAAATGGGGTAGGACCATAATCCACAACTAATTCACGTAGAAGAATAGGGCGATGATCCGATAAATATTTGTCAAGATAAAAAGCTAAAATGGAAGGAAATAAAGACAGTAAACCTTCAAGATAAGAACTATCAGAGCTTTACACCATCTTGGAAGCGAATATTATAGAACCAATAGGAGTGAATGAGAGCCCTCCAAAAGTAAGATCAATCAAACCCCAACATAGTGATAATTTATAAAAGCAATGGCACCAAGAGAATTAAAAAGAGAACCAAATCTTTCATAATCAAACCGAACTTCATTGAAGTCACCCATGAGCATATATTCACCATCCCAAGACGCAATCAAATGATGCAAAAAATCCCATAATAATCTTCGTTCATTGTGATCCTGTGGGGCATAAATAGATATGATAAGAAATTTGGTATACCGATGGAATCCAAGTACCTGTTATAGCCAGAAAGGACTCGAAAACAGTAACATTTTCTTTGACAAATAAACTTGGGTCCCAAACGCACAAAATTCCTCCAGAAAACCCAATAGAAGGACAAAAAGCATAGTCGAAAGAAAGATTTCCCCACAACGCCTTGATAGAAAAAAGATCCATTTTATCCATCTTAGTTTCTTGTAAAGTAACAAAGTTAACTTTATGTTTAGTATTCAACTCCTGAATCCACCCTTTTTTCCTTGTTACCAAGGCCTTGAATATTTAAAGACAAGAAATTCATCTAAAAACGTTGTCATCTCCTTGAGAACCAATAATGGCTTCAATGTTATTCATGCATCCGTCTATATTATATCCCATTGTTTGCCCAACTTTTATCAATTCATCCATAACTTCCAAAATTGATCCACTCGCTTGGAACTTTGCACCTGAGGAATGTTTACCATTTACAGAAGGCGATTTGACTTTGTTTCCAGACGTATGAGCCGAATTTGTTCCATCTCCTTGAGAACCAGCAGAATCATGCTGAGGGGGATTTTGAGATTTATCCACGTTACCAGATGCATGTTGAGAACCAGCACTGTCCTCCCCAACCGGGGTGAAACCTGGAGGATATTGAGGACCATCGCTTACAACCCCTGAAGAACCCTTGTCGCTTTTTAAAATATCATATATCCCAAAGGGATCTTCTGAGTTATCTCGTTTACCATTTGAATTTGAAAAATGAGCGGCTTCCTGTTCTTGAGTAAAGTTTGTTTCAGAAGCATGGTCATACTCCTCTTCCTTGTCAGTCCTAACCCCATTAGCATTATCACCCTCAGATTCCTCATCTGAAGATATGTCATCCTCCTTATCTGTTGTAAAATCAGGCATCCATGCTTCCAGCTCCTTAACACGAATCCAATGAATTTGCCCTTTAATGATAATTTTGATCCTATCATTAATAAGAACATGAGGTTTTGTTTTCACACACACTCTTATGCATGACAAAGGACATCTTTCAGAATCATCAATATCAACCAATTCACCCCAAGAAGAGATAATTTTAATAAACGTATTGCGAGTAATAGCTTTGACAGGCAAGCCTTCAATTGTCACCCACACTAATCGCTCGTCACACACAAAAGAATTAGTGGCCTGCTTCAATTCCACAAACCAAGAACCAACGCCAATATGAGAGAGGACCTTATCTTTAGAAGTTTTAGAGTCCATTTCAAGTAGAACCCAGTGACCACCCAAATAAGAGAGCGAAACTTTCTCAAAACCCTCATTGACAAGAATGACGTAAAGGTTGGAAAGTGCATTAATATCTTTTATTTTGCCCATTAGGGAGCAGGAAAAATCACGTTCCAAGATACATGAATCATCAAGAACCAAGGCAGGAGTAGCATTAGCAGAATTAGGATTTACTATTCCATTAGATAGAACCGTTGCAAACGACTTATGAGCAGCTCCCACTGAGCCATTATTACCAGGCAAAGAAGAATTGGTAGGCTGAGATGAAGGGACATTTGTTTTAGGTTTCCTTTGAAACCTCACTGAGTTAGCATGGAGCCTAAAACGCCCAATCCAAATAGTACAAAGGTTCCTGATCAATCGATCCAAGTTATCTACCTTGATGAATCGAACGAAAGCAAATTTCTTACCTGCTTTGGACTTCTTAAAAGGGATGTAGACGTCAACAACAGTACCATACGCCAGGCACACGTTCCATAAATCACGTGCCGAAAAGTGTTTAAGAAAGTTTGTAACAAAAACCGATTTGGAAATTTTTTGAGTTTGATCTTCCTTAGATTTGAAAGAGTTTTGATTATTGACACCCATGATTATGAAAAAAAAAGAATCGTGATTGAAAAGAAAGAGGTCACAAAACGACGGCAAAAAAACCCTAAAACGAAACAACCCTAGATGGTACAAATTTTCAAAGTGGATCCAGTTGGCTGCTTATGTTTGACACATTCAATTATTGAAAAAATTCAGTCGACTAAAATTCATTCTCGTGAGATGGAAGTAGAACTGATCATCCAAATCAAAATATTTAGGTAGTGGTTAAAACGTAGTAATCTGCATAAAGTCTAAACTGAGGCTTATATATACTTAAACATGTTCACGTGTTAACCTGTTTAATACTTATCCAACCCAAGCACGACCCATTTATTAAACGGGTTAGACAGTTTGACTTGTTTTGACCCAAACCCGTTTATCCTCAACCCAAATCTGTTTAACTTTGTATCGGGTTCCTGTCATTTATCGTGTCGTGTCGAGAATTGCCAGGTAAAAAAAAAGGAGGAAGTAGGATTTAATATTTTGAATATTGTATACAAAGTCATGTTTGCTATACGACAAAGATTCCTCTCCACTTTACTATTGGTTGAGTCCAGTTTCCGAAGCAGATTTGGTGAAATTGTTTCAAAGGCCATGGCCTTGTGCATTGGGTTTCACAAATTTATGTCAAAATCACCATTTTCAGATTAAGAAAATAAACATGTTAGGCATTAAAATATATTTTTGCCTACAAATTACTGTGTAACATTTTAAGCATCAACTTTTTTTTTGAACGGCAACTTTAAAAAAAACTAGCAAGATGCTAGAAAAACCAACATTACAAGGAAATCAAAAGAGGGGTTTTTAACCAATTCTCCCACGAGAAAACCCTATTACATCTACTAGAACACCAGTTAAAAGAAAAAGAGACAATATCGTCGTCGAAAAATCACCGAACGTCTCGGAGGAGAAGCTCCGAAAACAGTGCGATTCAGAAACATCCAAATATACCACCAAGCGACAACCAAAAAACGCTTCCAAAAGGGCCTGTACTAGTATGAGCGAGAGAAAGGAACACGCCTGCCATATAAATAAAAGACGAAAAAGAAACCCTGCCCGTCCTTTTCCACCAACGACAATACTACGAAAAATTCTCATGGCTATAACGAACTGAAAAAACATGTGGGAAAATCCTATACCAACAGCATCCAATCAACGGGACATATAGTCAGAATCTAAAGGATTCCCTCTTCGGAGAAAGATATGTCTAGTCGCAAAAGAACAGTCACGTCGAGCCCGCCACACAAGGACATTAATCTTAATCGGGATACATTTAACCCATCTTGTTGCTTCAGAGTGAGAAGGGAGATACAATTCGTCAAGAAAATTACGCACCTCTTTAACCCGAAACTCACCGTTCGCTGACAATAACAAAAAATCCACATTATTCTTTTGAAGTTGAAAGAGAAACTGGACCCTATTAAACGACGATCAGATCATCCATAGCT
Organism: Tanacetum coccineum; assembly: GCA_026074375.1. Lineage (NCBI taxonomy): Eukaryota > Viridiplantae > Streptophyta > Magnoliopsida > Asterales > Asteraceae > Tanacetum > Tanacetum coccineum. Next base: position 30,040 of record BQNB010025891.1, read on the forward strand.
GACGATACGGCAACCATCACGACGCCCATTCTGAAGAAACATCAAGCGACACAAACCCAGCTTGGCTGCACCGAAACCTCTTTGTCCATGTTCTTTAAAGCGAACAAACGTGGAAAATCATCACCGAAGAGGAGTTACAGATAATCATTTTTCTTGCACAAAAAACGAGTCGACAAAACATCCCCTACCGCTTCTTGCAGTGTGAAATAAAAATCAAAAACTTTAGCTTTCAAAAGATTAATCCTCACTGTCAATATAGATGCACCAATAGACGCCTGATTAAAACTGGGTTGCGAAACAAAGTCTATCACGTACAATCGCCTCGGATAACTTTAAACCAGAAGAGGTGTACGTCTTGAGAAAGAAAACGCCATTACCCATTTAAGGAGAAGGAGCTTGCGATTAAATGAGCAAAGAAACTCGAGACACCTTAATCATCCATTTTTTTAGCACGCCAAGAACTTTCTCCCAAGCTATCCATGTGATCTTTCTTTCTGACGAATCCGCTCCATTGAAAAACTTACTACGGATTGCTTCCATGTCCTTCAACACTCCTTTGGGGATCTTGAAAATAGACATGTTATATAAAGGAGAAGCTCCAAGCCAGATTTAAACAAGTCAAACTACCTCTATCGAGAGTGTCTTATCTTCCACTTGATGAGCACGGGAACGAAGCTTATGGACCAAGCCATCCCAAGCCGACCTTCGAGACATACATTCACCGACCATAACTCCTAGATACCGAAACTGATGGTGCAGGACAGCACACCCAATCTTAGCCGCAGCCTGAGCAACAGAAGACCGAGGAACACCAACACCCAACAATTGGCTCTTTTGAATATTAATTTTCAAACCCGACGCAAGGAAGAAACAGTTAGGATGGTAACTATTCTTTTCAGATTTGATTCGGACCATTTCCCTATAAACATGCATATCGGCTCTTAGAAAAGGTGTGAAATAGTAGGACCTTTCAACTTGATACCATTAAAAAACCCGTCGGCAATGGAACGAGAGAAAGATATGTGCAACGACTCCATGATAAGGATAAAAAGATAAGGAGACAACGGATCTCCTTGTTTTAACCCTCGAAAGAAAGTGATACTGCGAGTTGGTCTACCGTTAACCCCCAAGGGGATAGGGGGGAAGCCCATAGCAAAGAGCAGGTCTTCGCGGATCCATCTACACCAATTCGGGCCGAACCCAAAGGCCTGGAGAACGTCTAATAAATAGTCCCAACGGACCGAGTCGTACGCCTTAGCAAAGTCAACTTTAAAAAACATAGCCTGCTTCTTAGTCTTTTTACACCAGCTTAGAAGTTCATTTAAGATGAAGGGACCATCCAATATTTGTCTCTTAGCAACGAAAGCGGATTGAGTATCAGAAATGAGGTCCGAAATAACCATAGCCAACCGATTAGCAAGGATTTTCGTAACAACCTTATACACACACCCAATCAAACTAATAGGTCTAAAGTCAGTAACGAATTTAGCATCCGTTACTTTAGGAATCAGCGCTATAAATGACGAGTTACACCCCTTCGAGAAATAGCCGTTAACAAAAAAAATGCTCAACAGCGCTACAAAAATCCGGCCCAACAAAGCTCCAAAATTTCCTAAAGAATTCAAAACGTATATCCATTGGACCCGGAGATTTATTCTCTCCATAGTCCCAAACAGCCTTACGGATTTCATCACGAGACACATTGCTATCCAAATCAACGACTTGATCCAGAGACAACCGATTTGTGAAAACGGAATTCAGCTTGAACCGACCCAAAGATGGTTGTTTAAACGAGCTTGAAAATGGATTTCTGAAGGTTTCTTTCTCCTTACAAGGATCGGTACAACCAAGACAATCACAAACACCCCGAATCGGACAGTTGAGAACGTTTATTATTGATTAATACCATGAAAGAATTTTTGAGTTTTTCGTCACATTTATCGGCCCATTTGATTTTAGATTTTCTATATGATTCACGGGCTTCCAACATATTAATGTCTTGGAGTTGATGCATCAACTCCATTCGTTTAAGGAGAACCGTATCAGAAACATTACCATGGTCCAAAGCCTTATCAATATCTCCCAATTCACTTATTAAAGAATTTTTGACACCAAACTGTTGAGATTTCCTATCCTTGACCCAGCGTCGAATGATGATCTTTAGGTCCTGAAGTTTTTTCTTAAATCTAATCATGCCATTAGAATCTGAATGAGATTATGAAACGCCAAGACTGTTCACCTTATCTTCATAAGCAATCCAAATCTGAACAGATTGATAGAATCGGAAAGGTATCGGGCCAAAATCCGTATGGACCTCATGAAGAAGAATTGGCCGATGATCCGAAAGATGCCGATCAAGACAAAGCGCCGTGATAGAAGGGAAAAGCGAAGAAGTGAATGCAATCGGTTGACAAGAAAGCAATCCACTTACTTCATTTTAGCAGCCGTAACCGTCAAGGGTTGCGACCACGTGAAACAGAATAGCTTCCTGTTTAACTTCCACAAGACCAGCAGACTCAAAATGAAGCGATAAAAACTCTCGCGCTTAAGAGATTGATACAATGACAAGTCTCTACCTGCCTTACACAGGACATCGTTAAAATTCTCCATTATAATCGTTCTCATCCACGAAATAATAATGAGGAGATATAATCCATAAAACACGGTTTCTGGGAAATCTGCTGGGGTGAGCATAAATAAAACTAAAAGGATTCTTAGAGTTGTTTAGGTATCCAAGTTCCTGAATAGCTAAAAACTTGTCCGATAAGATAGCATTTCTTGATATGAAAAAACATTCGCTCCTCCAAACGCACAGGAATACTCTCCCGATACTCCAACCGAATCACTGGCAATAAATTGATAATTAGAATTGCCCCACAAGAGCTTGACATCCATGTGGGTAACTCGCTCTAATTTCGTCTCCTGCAATGCTAAGAAATTAACTTTATGCTTATAATTTAACTCCTTAATCCACTCATATTTCGACTGCTGCCACTAGTCTTGATTTTAATAGACATTAATATTCATTTAAGATAATCATCAAACTCCTTGTGATCTAGTATAATACGTTAATTATCTTTATGTCACCCTTCCAAAATATAACCCATTGACTGACAGACCTTAATTCATGTTCCTCCAAAAACCATCAATGTATAGACACTCCGTTTATGAATTGGGACCTAATAGGATGTGTGTCAATTTGGCCGAGTAGGAACCTTTAGAAATGTTCATACCTGTCGCGTTTTACCACCAGACGTATTCTCATTGTCAACTCCATTGACAGTAGTTTCATTAGCTAAATCATCATCTTTATGAACCTCAGATACAACAGGAGAAAAACCAGGAGGATGCGACAAAGAAGGACTCTCACCCCGCTTATCTCCAGCAGGCTGTTTTTTTAAGAGATCATAGAAGCCAAAGGGGTCATCAGATTGTTGGTTGTCGAAATCACCACGAGGAGCATGATGAGAAAAAGAGTTATCACCAAACACGGTATCAGGAACACCGTCAACATCACTATCACCATCTGATTCCTCGTCACTAAGTTGTAAACCACCCGGTTGTTTGTTCTCGCCATGAACAGATTCACCATCTGAAGTGTAGCCCATCTCCTATGGTTCCAGAAAGATAGGGGTCCAAGTGAAAAGTTCTTTCGCATGGACCAAAAACACCCTACCTTTATAGATCACCTTAAATTTTTCCAAAATAGAGTTCCGGTTAGTTTGGTTACTAAAACACATAAGATGTTTGCGAGCAAAGAAGAACCAGGTTCATCTTCACTATCCAAAGGCCCGCCCAATTTTATTCCAATCTTCAGAAAAGTTTCACGAGACCACAAGTTGAGAGGAACACCTTCTAAATCCACCTAAACCACACGTTCATCACTAACGAAATCGTGAGAGGCATCCTGGATGGACTGGAACCAGGAATTAACTCCAACGTGATCCAACAAACTACATTTGGTAGCCTCACTATCCAGTTCTATCATTACCCAAAGCCCACCAAGAAAAGTTAATTTAGCCTTAGGAAAACCTTCTTTAGCTAAGAGAGTCCGTAAATTGCTAATGGAGTTTTATCTTTCACCTTCCCATATCGAGGACGGGAAAGGTCACGCGTAATAGCACAAGCCTCGTCTAGAATCAATGCCAGTGTAGAGGATACGGGGGTTTTACCTCTAACAGCCGTGGCATATGATCCCACATTACCATGCACCTTGGACTGAGTATTATTCGCAAGTGTGACGTGTTTGCTTGCTCGTTCAAACCGCACCACATTTGCATGAAGGTGGAACCGACCTATCCAAATGGTGCAAAGATTCTGGACCAAACGATCAATATTGTCTACCCGTATGAACCTAACAAATGCAAATCTCTTACCGGCTTTAGATCTGCGATTGGGGATAAAAACATCAACCACCTTCCCATAACCCTCTCAAACTTCCACAGATCGCTAGAAAAAGACGACGTCATCAGGGAGTGGTAACAAAAGATCGATTTGGAGATGAGACCGAGATTTCCTTACACAAAAAATCCCGTAAAAAAATTTACAAAACCATCCCAAAAAAAGAAAATATTCGGGAAAAAATTAGCCCCAAATTTTTTTACAAAATTAGCCCCGCATACCGAAACGTAAATAGTTAAGCATCAACTGATTATAATATTTTATGTTATTGCATGTTTAAGCATCAACTGATTATAATATTTTATGTTATTGCATGTTTAATCACTTTGATAATAAATTTAAAAAAAATCAGTACGAAACCTTACTAATCTTTTCTTATCCTTTCAACGAATAACTTTTTCTAGAGTAAAAGACATCTCCCACATGCAAAATTAAATGCAATTCTTTATAGGACATTGTTTTAAATTCTCATCTTGAAACCAGACCAAAATTAAACATTTCCCATCACGTCATTATTTTTGATTATTTGATCGGTTGTCTTAAAGTCAACATGATAGCGATAACTGTCATATTAACATGTTACGAGTTAAATAGGTTTTAGTGTTGTATCTGTCGACTTAGAAAGAATTTCTCATATTTCATTGTTGTGTTATTGTGTATACTGATGAATGTATAGTCATAAAATATATGACTGTCAGAACAATGTACTTGCGCATAACTTGTACATAGATGCATTTTAAACCCTTTATATATAGCTAGTAAAAATTCTAGCTTAACCATATTAGCTTTACCACTTGCAGCATAAGGTGAGGGACACTTTAATGGTTGCGCTATCGCACCAATGGTTGTGTGTCCTCACACCTCACCTTGTGTCATGTCGCACGTCATCCTCAATAGCATGTTATCATAAAATGAACATACTTTAAGTGTGTTTTCGAGCTGCATAAAATTAGTTTAGTTAGATTGCTCGAAAGGCATCTAGCAAAGATAGACTTTTATTACACTGTTAGTTTCTAAATAAGTGTTGGTTTAATCAATTGTGAAGTTTTCTTTTTATATGAATTATGTAATGCTTTTATTTTAAATGGTTTTGATGAACCCAACCAGTTTCCACTGGTATCCTTTTATACAAAATCCAGGGTACGTATCTAGAATTGTTAAAAACTACTACTTGTTTTAAAATGTTAGCAACTAGTTAAGCCGCCCATTTGGTCGACTCTAATTAAAACATTAGAGGCATAAACTAGAACCCCGTAAGCTAGCTGTTAGATTAACGACTTTGACCATGGTTCCTAAACCTTCCCAGACATAACTAGCAAAAGATGGGGAATGTTAGCAACCAGCTATCCGGTCTTTTGACCGTATCTACAAAGATTTATTTGGTTGATACACATAACATCACCATAAGCAGGTTCAAAGTACTATTTAACGCATAAAATCTGAGATGAAGGAACAATAGTAAACAAGGAAAAGTCACTTACTATCATTTGAACATGTAATATCATAACAAAAGTACAATCTCATCTTAACACAAACTTAACAAATAACCAGCAACATTTCCCAATCAGGCAGTTACAGCTTCGGTCATTTCTTGCTCAACAACGGCTGGTTCAACGGGGTAGTATGAGTAGTGAAGTTCACCAACATCATCACCTGATAGCTTGGTCCATCCAGTTGGGCCCACGTGATACACTGATACAGAAACAAAAATAGTTTCCAGATCATGGATGCTCCATAAGTTGCCAACATACAGACCACATACATAATATTATAGAGGTGGCAATTTTGACCCATTATATATGCATGAATGGGTAGTTTTGGGATACATTTATCACTTACAGGTCAAATGAGTAACAAGAAAGAAAAAACCGAAAGTAAATTGGTCAAATGGGACGAAAGTTGCACCAGTATCTTTAGTTGATAGAAGTTTAAACCATTTTATTGAAAAAAATCAAATATCACTGCAAAAGAATATTGCAATCATACTTCAGAGTCTGATGTGTTCTGGTATGATTGCAATATTAGTCTGAAGTTCAGACTAATATTTATAGAAAGGAGGACAAGATGTGTTCCAGGTCAACCAGAACAGTCATGTTGCGATTCATACTGAAACTACTCATTTTGAGTTTAGATCAATTGCCCAACCCACCCATTTTCCTAATCTAGTAGAGATAATTGACAAGTGAAGAGGGAGCGTACCGCTAGCAACACCACCACTAGCACCATCACGAAATGTAGCATGATAAATGGCTCTTCTAGCCAATTCAGCAGCTTCATCGATTGACATATCATAGTTGTACCTACCCATTCAAAAGAGCAGCTTTATGACAAGTGACGCAATATAAAAACGGCAATGTTATGATGTTAATTCCTTCATAGCATACAATGTGAAGCTAACATCTGAATAACAGATTCTTTAACATATGTAAGTTTAGATTAGGGAGTGCTCACCCGCTATCTAATACACCATAAGCATATGGTGAACCAGACCCAACTGAAAACTTTGTTCCCTTTAGTCTCCCTCCTTCGCTGTCTACATAGTACAGACCTGGTCCCTACAATAGTTGGCAAACTTAGAACAACCTTGGCTAGCGAAACACCAAAGTTAAGTACACAATAGCTGTGGTAATTTCGTCCGATTTTCTAAAAACGGGTGAGTTTGTGTTATGTTTCTAACGTATCAAACTATAGACAAAAAAACCATATAAGGAGACTTGTCAAACTGGTTAAAGTAAGACTAAGATGTATTCAATAAATCATAAAACACTCTAAATCATATTTAGAGTATTAGACAAAGAAAAAACATTTTTCGTTGAAGTAACATATAATTTTTATTCTTAATTTACACACTTTAAAAAAAAGAAAATTGTTGGCTTTTGGAAAAAATGTGTTTCAGGTTTCGACCCAATACCAAACTGTCCGACCAGGCCAATTTGCCACCCTTAGCTCACAGGCACAAGGTTTTGATGTTTAACTGTTTATACCTTCTCATCCCATCCTGCAATCATTGTCCCGACTGACAAACCCATTCCACGGTAAGAATAAAGAATGTTTGCCAGCAACTTTGACGCACCAGTCACTGAAATTCTTCTCTTGTTTGCTAATTCATGCAAACGACACTGAAATAAAATACACAAGTATAGATTAGCCACAGTGTGCTCATTTATATGCATTTAGTCAGATTTTAGTAAGCACTATATTGCTTGGCATTCAAGAAAAAGTCCTAAACTGGAAGTTCTAAGAATAAACTATCGCTTGATCCATACATCCCAAATGTTCCCTTATTTGCAACCAAAGCGTCAATTTTGGGGTGGCAGTTTCGCGCTTATAGATTAATCTGTGTATGAAACGAATTGGTCGTATACTGGATCATATAAGGAGTAAGGACTAAAGAGTGAGCACAAAGTCCCCACATTTCAAGAATACAAATTTATAGTCGCATATTATTTTCTATAACATTTTTAGCTTAGTTGTTTTGAAGTGGCAACACAAAAAGTTTACCTTAATGCCTAGATTTCGGTGCCAGAACTGACAGTCGGCAGCTCCTCCAGCCATTGTGCCCAGCATATAGGGATTAATTTCAATGATTTTCTTCACAGACTGAGATGCTGAGAAAAACAAATTCAGAAGATGGGTTACTTCAAAGTTTCTACATCAAATAAAGCAAAAAAACCTCTTCAAAGAGTTAAATTAGTTGAAAAGACAGAATTTGAAAGAATAGGTTGTAATTTCACTATTACTATCAAAGTGCAAAACAAATTCTCTTTTCGAGTAGTAGGAGTACATACATATATAGCCTCCCATGCTAGCTCGGGAATCAGCCGCAACCATCACACCATCCTTAAAAATAAAAGCCAAGGTTGTTGTTCCTTTTGCTGGCTTTACCATTTGAACAGAAGCCTTCTGGAATCCATCAAACTGAAACAAGGAAGTTAAGGTAGCGCTTAGCATACACATTCACTCATTTTTTAATGAAAAACAAGATGAAGCATGTATTCAAGGATAAAATAAGGTGAAAAAACTCACATCCGATGTGACTGGAAGGTCAAATGAAGGTGCATCTGCGAACCCATCAGACAACAAATTGTCATTTCCCCCATAGAGTGGTGCACTCGATTCTAGTCCACTAAAGTCAACCTTCATGATTTTCACCTAGAAACATTAAATTAACCGAAAATGTTAGTCTCGATAGCATAAGCTCCATTCTCGAAGAGCAGGAGCTACACTTCAACTTGGAACATATTACATTCCAGATTTCAAAATGTTACAAGGATTACGAAATATTTCGAGCAGATATTGAGTGTTAGCATATTCGCCAATAAATGGGCCGTGGGCCTCTTATGGGCTATTATAGCAAATCCGACAAGTAATATACTGGTGGTACAATGTTAAGTAAACAGACCCAATATGAATTTCACATCTGAAAATTGCGCAATTAAGACTTTCAGTCATCAAATATCCAGAAGAATGAAGTTTTTATATCATTTCGGTTTACGTAAAAAAGAACAATTTTAGTTGTAAATGTTTGACCTTTCATGGAAACTAAAGGCCATTATAATAGCGACGAAATCGTCTAGTGTAAGGCACTTTTTGGGGTGGCCAGAGAAGGTTCGGAAAAGGTCATGGGGGTACCCCGGTTAGGCCGTGTACATCTGAGTCAAAGACTCATTTTGCGTGGGTAACCTGAACAGGGAAAACCTCATCCATTTACCCTTTTACGCTGTTAACTTTTTGACAACGATATCTATGAACTATCAACCTTTTATCAACATGTTACTAAGCTTTAGCTCTCAAAAACGTTTCCAGTCTCCAAAAACTATAAACCAAAAAAATTTGGTAGAAAACAAGATTTGCTCATTGATACGTGCAAAAGACCAAAGACCACTATCAAGTTAATAACTGTCACACGTTGGGCTAGAGTCTAGAAGTACCATGCACTAATATAGGAGCCACGATTAGCACTTGTTCCATGCATGCATGATTTCAGTTTCTGGAGTAGAAAAGTAATGGGTCACGTATGGTAGTTATGTTATTTGTTAACTGCTCATTTTTATCCTATTTATATGTAATCTTTGTGTTGAGTAAGGATGGAGAGAAGAAAATGAAATAGAAAGGTTTAGTTCAAGAGTAGTTGTAGTCTAGTTAGTTTAATTATGTATTGAAGGAGTGATCATCTCAAAGTCGATCTTCTATCAATGGTGGCTTTCATTCCAACCATACCATGGCCTCTATCAATCGGAGAGTCCTGGCCTTCATGGCCAAGAACGTCTCACGAAACTTATCGCTACCATACCTTACACAGATGAACAATACTAGCCACCATCAACCGCCAAACTAAACTTATCAACAAAGAACTTCAATCGCTTAAAGCACAGCTATTGGCTATATTAGCAAAACCAAGGTGAGTTTCTCACGCCTCATCACCTCGTTTTCCAAACATAGAAAACGTCACAACTCAAAAACCACAACCGATCATGTCGTCACTGAAACAACATCTTCATTCCCAAAATCAATAAAACAGAAAACACCATCGTTATGACGCCTGTCGACTCCGTTTCTTCTATGACCGAGAAAAAAAACGAGGTCGCAACACAAGCTCGACTTTCCCTTTCCTCGCTGCCCACTTTGCCTGCCAACCCGACTCGTAAAATTCCAAAAGTTCGACATGATATTGCCATCTTCCATCGAATCAACCTTCATGAGACTTATGAGACTTATTGTGTTGCTACTTTCATTGATGAGAAGTTCGCCATATTCCGTTTCACCGAGACAATTCATCGTGGTCATCAATGTTGTCCGTCAAAGCATGGTGTTCTTCGCATCGAAACCCCCGAAAAACCAATCTTGGAGGGATTGCCGTGACACAAGAAATAACGCCATGAGTCTTGAGGACAAGACTCGTTTTCAGGCGCGGAGTATTGATACGTGCAAAAGACCAAAGACCACTATCAAGTTAATAACTGTCACACGTTGGGCTAGAGTCTAGAAGTACCATGCACTAATATAGGAGCAGATTAGCACTTGTTCCATGCATGCATGATTTCAGTTTCTAGAGTAGAAAAGTAATGGGTCACGTACGGTAGTTATGTTATTTGTTAACTGCTCATTTTTATCCTATTTATATGTAATCTTTGTGTTGAGTAAGGATGGAGAGAAGAAAAATGAAATAGAAAATGTTGTAGTTTCAGAATAGTCGTAGTCTAGTAGTTTTAATATGTCTTTAGGAGAGTGATCATCTCAAATCGATCTTCTATCACTCCTCCTACCGACATACAACGCTAACACATGTATAATTTTACAATCGTACTGTCATTTATGTCTAGAACTAGCATAGTTTTCAAACTTAAAGCCCACAAACAACCCGCAAAAAGTATAACTTAATAAATTAACAAATGAACTAGCTACAAAACCTCCTCGTATTAAACTAAGTCAGTAATCAAGAATCAAGAGTATCATTGTATGTCAAGAATCTATATCTCAGCGCATTTTTGCTAGCTTAAGCTAAGTAAAACCTAATTAAGGGTGTTTGTTTAAGCTTAATTTTTTGGCGTATGGTTTATCTGACTATGGCCTTATATATATTCATAAGCCCATTATTTGCAGGCTTATTTTCCAGCTTATAGGCTTTTTTATATCATAATAAGCTTATATAAGCTCATAAGTCTCAAAATAAACCTGAAATTTTGGTATCAAATAAGCTCAAAAACCCACATATAAACTTAAACAAACATCCCAGAAATATAAGCGAGTGATATAAGCTCATAAGCCAAAAATAATAAACTTAAACAAACACCCCAGAAATATAAGCGAGTGATATAAGCTCATAAGCCAAAAATAATAAGCAGTTCAAAAGTGCGAATTTATTTTAAAACTGTAATAGGCAATTTAAATACCGTCCCTAATCAAACCTAAAATCAGTGATTAAAGAACGAGCCCTAGATATAAATAAATAAACACATAGATTAAATCAAATAACATAATAAATAATCGAGATTCAATACCTTTTTTTGAAGTATGAATTATTATTAGATCCTTGTTTATGGTTTTTGATTTATCTTACAGAACGAAAAGTTTATATAAACTAGCGACTGATTTCTTGAGCAACAATATAACCCTTTTTTAGATCCGACCCGGCCCAATTTAATGTTCATTGGAGTGTTTAAGCCTGGCCCGTAATGACTCTAGCTCGGCCCAATTTAATGTTCATTGGAGTGTTTAAGCCTGGCCCGTAATGACTCTAGCTCGGCCCAATTTGCTAATACGAGAATTATTTAGCTTAAAAACCTAGGGTGTGCCGGGTAATAACCGAATAAACCGAAATCAAATTTGAAGTGTACTTATAACCGAATCGAATTTGCCATAATCAGACCGAACCGAACTAAAATTTCGGTTTTTAGTTTGGATACGGTTTTAGCAATCTAAACCGAAAACCGAATTTATAAATAAAACTATATATATTTTTTATATATTTATATTTATTGCATAAAAAGGACAATTAGATATTTATCCTAATATAAAAAAAAACACTTTTTTATACTTGAAATAATTTTTTTTATAAAAAAAATCTATATAATTAAATTTAAAAAAATATAAATGGTGTTATTCGGGTCAACCCAAAAACCGAACCGAATTTAAATTCGGTTTTCGTGTTCATTGTCAGTTTTTTTTTTAGAATGCACCAAAACAGTGTTTTAAATCGGTCGTTGCTTAACGACCGCTAATTTTTTTTTTTTACAAAAATGTACCTTCTAACACGTCCATCCGAAAACACCGGCCGCCAAACATCCCGTAGCGGAGCGCGGGTGACCTAACTTGTTGCATTACAAATGCAGGGCTTATTTTTGGAACCTGAAATATTCAGTGTCTTTTTGAATTTAACGAAATTACAAGGGTCATAACTGTATTAGCTTACAAGTACATAATGTTAAAAATAAATAAGAAAATTGCTGGCTATGGGGTTCGAACCCATGCGCACTTATGTGCAGAAGATCTTAAGTCTTCCCCCTTAACCTCTCGGGCAAACCAGCTTTTTGTTTGTATATCTACTTTTTTATTTATTTCTACAAAGTGTTTCTAGATTTTCTTATTTTAGAAATACCTCGTTTATACATATTCTTTGTGCCTTTGTGGGTTTGTAATTGCTGGCAAAAAGTATATAGAGATATAAAGCATGAAGCTTGAAGAATAAGAAAGTACGTTTATCTATATTAAAGGTTCGTAACACTTTTTTTCCTGTGAACTATAAGTTAAAATGCAATGATCTTGATGAACAACATATTACAAGTTCCTCTAACTTAAATTTCTTATGCAACGAACTTCATATCGGAAGAACTAATTGGAGATGGTCGAAGAAGAAAGTTGATATCCAAAATCCTTGTATGATTGGCATGCCAAGTAGTATATCATATTATACGATTAACCAAAACGTTATACAAACGAGTTTATGATTGTAATGCGCAAAAACTATGAATCTATGGAACTATGACAACAAACATGAGATGATAAGACACTTGATTTTACATCTTTTTTGCTAAAGCCATAAATTTCAAAATTTTGTTGCAACTTTTGACCCAAGAACCATTTGAAAGTTAGAAATAAATCTCATGGAAATAATGTGGATCGTGTTTTAATCATAAACTTTCATGTGGGATCACATGAATTTGATGATCAAACCCTACCATTATTTATGATGTATCTACTCAAATGTTGTAGTTAAACTTATTCTTTCTATAAAATTGGAAAACATTACTAAATGAATCTAAAATCTTAACATGTCAAGTAATATGTATCGATTTATTTATTGAATACGAGTAATACTTAAATTACATGACATGATTTTTAGACTTGTAATTTTATGTTAAAGTATTTATTTTTTCTACAGCTTGAGCTGAAATATAGTTTGTTTCATTTGTAGCTTAGAATCCATTAACCGCTAAAGCTATAAAAATATGAGTTGGTCCCAAAGTCCCACACTTAAAGTTCAAACCTTAAAATCCTATAAACAACAAAATGAATTAATAAGTATTAAAAGGGACACGCATTTCAAGAATTTGATTGATCAATTCTTAAATGTGTATCTATAAAAAACATATTTATTTTATGCATAAAAACATAAAATTAATAATATTATTAAACTATAATAATTCTGTTTATAAAGGTTAACACAATCTATAAATATTCAATTATAATACAAAACCACTAATTTTATTTACACTTATTTACCGCACATCTAAATATACGTAAAAAATACGCACAAATTAACATTATTATACATTGTCGCCGCTATAAGCGGGTATCATATAGTATTTGTAAAGTATATAAAAGCATTTTTACTAGATGTGACAATTAGAGACCCATTTATTAAACATGTATTTAGTTAGGTAAATATCTATTAGAAAATAAGTATAGTTGAGTCTCTTTGATAAAAAGAACGCCAGAGATAAGTAGCAAAGCGCTCGCTAAAAAGAACGTCAGAGATAAGTAGCAAAGCGCTCACTAAAAAGAAGGCTCGCAATGCGCTCGCTAAAAAGAATAGCCAGTTATAGAAGGGGGTGATCTCGCTGGACCTTCTTAAGAGTAAGTAGCAATGTCTACGCCCTTTTGAATTGCTATTTCATGGAATAAGCGCTTCCCAGATGGGTATAAGGTAGGAGTACCGGCGAAATGGTTTAGGAAAGGCTCTGACAAGACCTAGCCAATGCAGACCCATTTTTTGAAGGGAATCCACTTCCCAATTCTCACCCGGTCTGGTCAGCATATACTTAATCAGGTCCGTTCGAGAATGCATACTTCAACTCCTCGCTATAGTAGACTCCTATAAACTCACCAGTTGGAAAGATCAGAGTACCCGTCTTAGAACGATATGGCAGAAAGGGCTTATTGATTGTCTTCGGACATACCACATATGCCTCAATAAAGCCTAACATGCTATCAATGTCCATGTCTTCCAGATTTGAATACCATACAGGTTTACCACAAGGCATAGGATATTCTTTCATTACAAAAGGATAGAGTGAGTTCACATCATAGTAGTAGAGATTCTCACCATATGGCTTATAAGAATCAGTATGACCTCCATAGTAAGCTTTCCTAATGAAGGTGTCTTCATTTTGGTTAGGAATGTGTATTGGAAAGATCTCATCATTGTAGTATCTCAGACGAAAGATGTTTAGAGCCAGAGATGAAAGAGTGATTTTGCTTTCAATATCTAGCTGGTACAGCTTCCAATAGATGTTTTGTGCTTTTTGCATGACTCCACCTAAGAGAAGGATATCCGTCTTCATATACTCTATCAATACCTCTTTGTCTTTCTCAAGACTTTTCTCGTTTACACTCTCGTGGTCAACAGAGCCTTTAGTCCCAAGATCGGGGCATAGACTCATAGCTAGGTTCTGAAGCGTACCAGGGAGTAGATTCAAGGAATCCCTGAAGCGGAATAACATCACTTTACCTGAATAGACTGATAACTCATAAAGCCTATTGTTCCGCATAAGTGGTTTAATCTTGTATTTAGGGTGATGACAAGCAAGGTGCTTAAGCAAGAAAATTCCATCGAATCTTGAGAAGTTGTGGAAGTAAACAGTTTTGGCTTTCTTCTCTTGTTTCACAAGTCTTTCTATCATACTGATCAAGTCAATCATCACTTTTCGACTTCTTTCTTCAAAGCTATCCAGGATGACTTTATAGTCTTCACTATAGTAGGTATGAATTATCATATCCTTTTCTATCATTTTACCAGGATGAACCATCATGAGACCCGCGGCATAAGGCTTATGAATGTTATTTACAATGATTGTCTCGAGGTCAGATACAATGAATGGTTTCAGTTCCGTGCTACCCTTTTTGATAGCTGTGATATACTCAGGATACTCTTTCTCTTTTTGGGGGTCTACTCCGGTGCTTACTGGAGATAGACTCCTATCTATGCTAACTATCTTTGTTTGGTTTTCTTTGTTATGTTTGCATGTATGGTATGGGAAAACCCTAGTGTAAAATTTTGACTACTTAATTTCATGCTAATATAAATAAAGACTTATTCGTAAAAATGTGCAACATTCCCTTGACAGAAAGAGGCAGATATTTCATTAATAAACAGAGCAGAGGAGCCAACCCCAGGAACCTTCTTAAGAGTAAGTAGCAATGTCTACGCCCTTTTGAATTGCTATTTCATGGAATAAGCGCTTCCCAGATGGGTATAAGGTAGGAGTACCGGCGAAATGGTTTAGGAAAGGCTCTGACAAGACCTAGCCAATGCAGACCCATTTTTTGAAGGGAATCCACTTCCCAATTCTCCCCCGGTCTGGTCAGCATATACTTAATCAGGTCCGTTCGAGCAATTACCAACACTGTTGTGGAAAGGAAGTAGTGTCAGAGCTTGGTTGCTGCAAAGTAGAGCGAGAAGCACATCTTCTCGATCGGCGAATCATTCTTCTTAGGGCCCTGTAAGACCGATAATACACGGCCTGCTCCTGCCCTGAATCAGATCGAATTGGGGCATAGGGGATGATTGTAGATAGACCATCAGCATAAGAAATTCTCGTAAACCAAGAACCATCAAGCAATTTCATGCTTTTGTTCCTAATTGGGTAAACCGGCGCATTCGCCTTTACCACTCCACTCTGTTTGTAGGAAGGTACTTCCGGCCCTCCTCAAGGATACCCGGGTCAATCTTTTTAGGTTGTGATGTAGGAAGAACCATTTTCTCTATATCCGCCATCTGTGTATAAGGGTCAGCAAGCTCCGAATCCCGTTCGTTCCGGTCAAGGAGCAATTTCAAACATTTCCATTTTGATATTGTCTTTCCCTTTTCAATCTGTCTCAGAGCAAGCAAAGTCTGACCTTATCTACTTATAAGCGCAGAGGGAAAGTAGCAACTTGATTTGGACCATAGGGGCTTCCTTCCGAACTACGGATAGGCTACCGGGCTTTGCACTTCGGCCCGTGAGAATACCGTGCTCTATCTCTTCTCTCACCCGACAGAGAACTATCGTCTCGCTTTCGCTATTTCTTGCAAAAAAAGAAAAGACAAGGGGGGGACATAAAGGCCTTACCCCTGAACATCAAAACAAGCTAGGGAGCTCTAAAAAAGAACATGCCTTGGCTATGAACAGGCTTTTTAGAATCAAAAGGAAGAGACCCTAAGCTATTAAATAAAATGGAGTCTGAATGAGTATGACCATAAGCAGCCAAACAATTTGCAGCTTTGTTGCCCCCTAAAGACATGAGAGAATTTCGATAAAGAAAAATATCCTTTCCTAACAAGCACAACTCGCTCATGATCCTAAGAAAGCCACACTGTGATTTTGATTTGGCACCATTAAACCAGGAAGCCAAAAGATGGTGAAGAGATGAGCTTTCTAAAATAAATCCACATTGAGACTGGGAGAGAAATGAGACCCTATTATCTATCCTAGCAATATCACTTTGAGAGAGGTGATCCACTCTTTCTATGCAAGGAGAGGAACAGCAAACACATTTGGAGGCAAAATGAATTCCAAACCTGGGAAAACTGCTATCAACAGCAATGGCATTCTTAATTAGTATTAGTTTCCACAAAAAAACACCCATTTTCAAGGGCAACCATTTGTTCCAAAGATTTTGATAAAGAGATCTCTAGCCAGTCTCTTCTTTTGAGAGGACAACTCAATCAACTCGGCGGATCCCCTCTTGTCAAAATACTGAAAGCGAGAGTGAAGCATGTGTTTCGTTTACATTCTAACGATTTTCCCATAGTTAAGAGAGTCAAGACGATCTTCCTTTTCTTTTGCCCTAAGCCCCAGTCATCCGTGGAGCCTTTTCATAGCTAGGCCTCCTCTTTTTCGATGACTTAGGAGGGAAATTATCTTCTCGCAATTAGGAGTCAGTGGATGACATCCCATTCTACGAGTTTACTTACGGCTGGAGTAAGCAGAGAGTCAAAAAAGTCCAGGGAAGCTTTTCAAGTAGGATTCGAACCTACGCCCGACTAGTCAGTTACCAGCCGACCGCTCTACCACTGAGCTTGAAATCAAAAAAGCTATAATAAGGCAATCCATGGGCATGGAACCCCGAAATAGCCAATCTACAATCAAACTTTTAATCAGGTCGAAAAATTCTTGCCGGTGGGTAGAACCAAGACTCATTTTAGCCAGGAGCTTACTTTAACTACTTATTTAGCTACTTTAGGTCGTTGTAGTCCATAAATCAGATAAAACTTTATCAGAGCTTGCATTCGATGCCGTTGATTCAATTTCTTCACCACCGGTAGCAATCAATTCTAAAAAGAAGCTTCCTTCGCAGGAAAGATATTCTAGTAAATAGAAAACTCGCCATTCATTCATGAACTGTCTTGCCCGTGTCATCAAGAGCTACAGCTATATCTCTCGAAGGTGTCTTAGCTCCACCGATAGGAACTGCCCACCTATCCAGGTAACCTCACCCGTGAACCACGAACTACACTTACAGACAACCTAAGAAGAAACGGAGTATCACCCAGTTTTTCATAAGCATAAGAAGCAAAAACTAGAAGAATAAACAAGAGATAACGCGCATACAAAGAGGATTCTTAACCGTTCGCAAAGAGAAGATAGTTGTTTTAGGCAAGGAAAAAAGCCAACCATAGCAGAACGCAATCAAAGCTTTCGTCCTTGGCCGCTCCTTCAACTGATTTCATTCATTCATAAACTCGCTTGAACGTGCCATCAAGAGCTCCAGCTGCAAGAGGATAGGATCTTTAGGCTGGGCACGAAAGCTGCATTGATTTGACTTCTTTGCTTCTGCTATTGAAGCGAAAAACCCCAAGAAAACTTTATCAATTCTCATTCTTCTTTGGCGACAAGGAAGGCTACCCCTGGGTAAAAGTACTAATCCGTCTATCTACTTACTACCTAACTAAGAGAATGGTATTTACTGAGAGAAGTAGTACGAGGAGCTAGATTGTTGCTGTCTTCTTTTTGGCAGTGGGATAGGGAAACTGTGAGGACTGAACTTTCACTTTCTTACTTGAACTCATAGCTCTTTCTCTTTTTCTCTTTTGAGAGCTGTATGTAACTACAGTTCTTTATGGGCTGGGGAAATCTCCTAAATTACAAGAGAGGAAGATAGAGTTAGCATTGATTGGGAAGGAAGGAACTAGTAATCCATTTAAGAGGACTTTACCCTAGAAAAAGTCAAAGGGAGGGAAGGAACTTACTTTTTCTAACTCGGAATGAATTGGAAGTGCGAGATGCACTAATCGGAAAGAGACTCTCTCTTGACCTGACTTTCCCTATTGGCTTTGACTGCGGTAAGTAATTCACTCAAACCGATTCCATTTATGGAGGGTGGGAAAACGATTTCTTTTATCAGGATTAAAGGCTTAGCCGCCTGACTCACTCCGGATAGAAAGATTGAGGGGGTCAGACACGGCGGAGACTTTCATTGAATATGGGATTGAGACTACGACTGGAATGGAATTGCTCCGTTGATAGATCCAGATTCGCATCCGCCCATCTAAGAGATTTCTTCGTGCCGGGTCGTGAGCTATGTGGAGCGATCAAAAAAATGGGATCTATTGGGCTTTCACCTGCACTGCCTTCGCCTAGGACATTAGAAAGGGCGAGAAAGGGCTTGCTGCTGGTTCGGAACTCCCCTGAATTGATTTACAGCGCCTATTTTCAAGCTTATAAAAGGAATTGCTTCTATTAACTTTAAAGAGTGTCTCTCCTGTCCGGCTCGATATGAACAAGGTAGGCTGGTAGGTGGGTAGGCTTCTATCCGACTAGTAGGGCATGCAGTTCTCCCCTTAGCCTTAGGGCAGGCACGAAATCAATTAACAGCTTATAAAGAAAAGAGGACGACTTAAGACAGCAAGAACGGCCAAAAGAAGTAAGTCACTTGCAAGCCCAGGAAGAATGAAAAGAAATCGATGAATGTGTCCCGACCAAGCAACGAAGAAGCGCTAGCAGATGAGATTGGACCTATATAGACTAGGAAACACAGGGAAAGAAAGTCTTGGGGGTCCCCAAAACAGAGTGAGAACTAGCCCTTTGAGGAGCTCTCTAAGCTGTCTAACTCTCTATTACCATATGCAGAGGGAAACCAGGTTCAATAGCCGGATAGAGTAAGAAAACAACTAAATAGAAATGAGTACTTGCTACGGGTGAAGGAGTAAAGAGTTTCAAGAAAAAATCTCCTTAATGCGACTGCGGGAAGGCTGTTCCTGCTACATTTCGCTGGGGAAGAAAGAAGGAATTGAGTCCTTTCACATTATCACGGAAAAAGGGGATTGCCTATTAGTCAATTGTGACTGGAAAAAGACCCGGAACCCCATACCCTCTCATTCACTTAAGGCCGAGGAGCGTAGATTCATCTGACTTTTTATAAATGGAAAAAGAGACATAAGTCACGCATTCGAGCAAGAGCCTTTGCCTTTCTTCGCTATATAAATAGAGGGCCGGAGGAAGAAGTGCCAGAACCTCAACAAAAGAATTAAGGTGATAGAGTCTTACAGGAGACGCTAGGCTTCGGAATTGAATGGAATGATTCCTCTCCCTTGGTTGCCTTCACTGCCCGTGAATCCCTTCTCTTTTTCTATTCCAGTA